>UZAF01017759.1:0-16763 GCA_900617895.1 Haemonchus placei
AAAGAAAACAACTCACCTAAAAGTGTTATTGTAGTCCCATTGGCTGCAACAGCTTGTGTAGTTGCAGTAGGTTGGACTTCGGCATTGGTTTTACGAGCTACTGATTCTGAGATGATTGTAAGGGCAGAGCCTGTACCCAAGAGTGCTATTATAGAAATGCCATTGATTGTAGTCTGAATGTAAATCGTCGAGCAACTATGCTTATTTCGAATGCAGGAAACGCTTGGGAGGAAACTATGGAATTGTTGTGACTTTGATTTCTGCGACTTGCGCTCGGCTGGGGTGCGAGATGATTATTCGCTTGCAGATAATCGTAGGTCATCCAAAGATAAATCTATTGGAGGTAGCTGCATAGACACGCTCACGCTTTCTCGACCTGTTGCGGGTTCGTCAGTGTTTCGACTTTGTTTCTTTAGCCGTACAAGAGGTTGACTACTGTCTGGATTCGCCGATTCACTGCACTGGTTGCGAGAATTTCGCTTGTTGCAGATCGAGGCAAAGACAAAGGATATCGCTACGGCCATTGCTATCACTAACGTGATCAAAAGGCCTTAGTTATTGTACTATTGTTGTAGTTAGCAATGTGTTGTTTTAAGAGTCTCATTCTCATAGGAAAAAATCATTAATCGATGAGCTATAGTAGGTAGAAAATATTATTGTTGTCACCTCGGGAGCATGCCGCATTCCAGATCTGAAGACTGATAAGCAGGCTTAAATAGGGGGCGCGAACGCCAGAGAGGCAGTCGAGCTTGACGAGCAAGCTGGCAAAAGGAGGTGTAAGCGAGCCAAGGAGGCGCAAGGTTTTTTGTAGGGCTTAATGTTCTCGTTAGTAATATTATATGAATTACTGTCGATTTGTTTAATTACCCAAGTTTGAGGTGAATGTGCATGCAATAAAAGGTGTTTTACCGAACCGCGTGGCAAAGGCATAGTACGAGAGTTGACGGTGGAGGCGCAGATCAAACTGGTGCATCGGACGCTCAGATTCGACCCGTGCAAGCCCAGCGATTCAGCGAGCAGCAAACGAAAGGAAAAGGTTAGCAATATTTTATATTGCTCTGCATGCCTGAACGCTTTGCATACAAACGCTTCTGCTTTCATTTCTCGTTACTCATAGAGGGAAGTATTTGTGAAACGCTGTGAAACGAATCCAAGACCTTTCTTTTCTATATTGGACTACTTAATCACGTGGAACAGCAATGGCAACTTCTCTTAGTGCACGTAGAGGGGTAGTAACCCGACAGTGTAATGCCCTAGCAGAACTTAGGACTTACTCTAACCTTTTACTGGAAGTCACTTCATCAAATCGAGTGGACGCTAACGATTTGATAAGCAAGCTCAACTCCGCGCAAGTACATCTAAGGACTGTGCAAACATCACTTGAGAGAGCATTGTACGCGTTTACAGAAGCGGTCGACAATCTCGAAAGACCACTGAATGACGAAGAAAGAGCGCGCGTAGAATAACATATAGAAAAAGCATCTTTGCTACTATCAGAATCGGAAGAGCTGATGGCTCAGTTGGAAGTTCGCAAGCAGGAGACCTCCTCGAGAAAAACCCCGTATTCTGAAGAAGGTGCAAACACAGAAGGAGTGACACCTTCCTACAGATACCCAGGTGGGCGCGTGGAACTCCCTCGCCTTCCCATCCCAGAATTCAGCGGAAAAAGCTGGCAATGGGACAACTTCTGGGAACTATTTAATGCAACGGTGCACTCCCTCCCGATTTCGAACCTACAGAAATTCAACTACTTACTGAAGGCACTAAAAGGTGATGCACGTCAGTCAGCGGAACGATACCAAGTAACCTCGGAGAATTACCCATTGGTGCTAGAGCATCTACAGAAGAAATATGGCACCGTTTCCTCAATCGTGAGCAGTCTACATGAAAGACTGGAAAAATGGGCAGCCCAGAGCGCTGACCTCAAAGATCAGATAAAACTTTTTGACAGAATCTCTTCGCTCACGCAGCAACTGGAGAGCAAAGGAGAGAATTTGGACAGCCCGTGGTTGCTGTCCAAAATCCTTTCGAAATTCAGAAATGATATTCGAAGGCGAGTCCTAGAAAAGAAGGTAGCATTACCTGCTGAGAAAATTTGGACCCTGCGCGAACAAATGAACACGATAGAGTCGGTGCTTAGACAAGAGGAAGAAATTGAGCGCTACATGGCACAAAAGCCTGAACAACAGATAGCGCAAAAGCCTAGACAGATTGTAGTAGTCGAAAAGAAGAAAACACCATACTGTTTCTACTGCGAATGCACAGACCATTGGTCTACCTCATGCACGGAGCTCAAACTCCCAAAAGAAAGAATGGAGCATCTGAAGAGATCTCACAGATGCTTGGGTTGTGGGTCAAAAAACCATATTTATGCGGAGTGCAATTCCAAGGGATGCATACACTGTGGAAAGAAACACCACAGTTCAATATGTTTCAAAAATGCATCAGTTACCTCATACCAGAGAAAAAACGAGGAAAAGAAAAATGAGAAAGTAAAAAGAACATTGCAGAACTTCTCCTCAGCAGCTGAAGACAGTTCGCCCATACAAAAGGACTCCGCAACAAATGCAAACCCCACAGTCATGGCAGTGTCAGAAATGTCGTCAAAAGAGAAATCTAATGACATCTTTCTACTGACAGGAGCGCTGAAGGTGATGCACCCAGTGACAAAAGAACTTCAAGAAGTGGAAGTGCTTCTCGACACTGGGGCGGACAAATCGTTTATAGACTGCAGCCTAGCGAAAGAGCTCCAGCTACCGGCATCAGAAAGAGTAACAATGCGGCTCACAACATTTGGTTCCTCCGAGAACAAGAAAATTCAGTGCTCACTGACATATCTGGACGTATGGGATAAAAAAGGGAAAAAAACATACACTTCGCCTTCTTACGCACAACACGTTAACTACAAACCTTCGAAAAGGGGCTCTGGACAAAGAGGACCTCAAGTTTATCAAACGTAAGCACATACATGTGTGTTCTGCGCATGGGAAAGGACAAATAAGACCGAGAATCTTGATAGGCTGTGATCAACTGTGGAACTTTATCAATTTTGAAGCCGCGCATCACAGACTACCTTCAGGTCTGCTCCTCATTCCTACCCGATTCGGCTACATGCTATCCGGACAAAAATGTCTCGGAAGCCCGATCGCTTCTACAGATTCATCTACCTTGGTGCACTCATTCCAAGTGGAGGACGATTTACAACCTTGGGAGCAATACTGGGATCTCGAGTCTCAAATCCCAACAAAGGAATTCACAGGCCCGGAGAAAGAGGAAAAGGCGAAAGTCAATAGACAGGTGCTTCAAGAATTCAACGACACCATCCAGCGGAGAAGTGATGGCTACTATGTTCGAATTCCGTTCAAAAAAGATCACGACGAATTGCCTGACAATAGAGCGTTAGCATGGAAACGGCTCAGAAGCATCCTACAGACCTACACTGACCAGCCATCAATACTGCAACAGTACGACCAGGTTTTCAAGGATCAGCTTCAAAAGGGCATTCTCGAAGAAGTGAACGAAAGCAACGACTTGTTCTCGGTTAAGAAGCATTATCTGTCACATCTACCGGTATTTACCCCGCATAAGGAGACAACTAAATTTCGTGTGGTATTTGATGCTTCTGCACACTACAAGAATTGCCCATCACTCAACGAAGTGACACATCAGGGGCCAACCATGCTTCCTAAGCTCTACAGTATTCTATTTCGCTTCCGTGTTGGCAAATACGTCTTAATCTCTGATGTAGAGAAAGCATTTCTTCAGGTGCGTCTACAAGAAAGGGACAGAGATTTCACGAGATGCTTATGGGTCAAAGACATCAACAAACCCTTGACCGAGGAGAACTTGGCTGTGTATAGATTCACTCGAGTTACCTTCGGAATTAACGCTTCCCCCTTTCTTCTAAGCGCAACTATCCTTTTCCATCTCAAACATTCTGTCGAGATGAAGGATCTCGCAGAACAGATAGCAACAAATTTGTACGTCGACAATTTGTTCACGTGCGCGGAAACTAAGGAAGACGCAATCCAGAAGTATGTCGATTTGAAAGACATTTTCTCGGACATACAAATGAACCTGCGGGAGTTCATGGCGAACAGCTCAGAGATAATGGATTCTATAGCAGAACATGACCGCTCTTCAAATAAATCACCCAAAGTCCTAGGCCTTCCTTGGGACTCAACGTCAGATCAGTTCAAACTGAAAATCGTAGTAGAAGAAAACGAGTTCGTCAGCAAACGTGTTGTTGCACAACAACTTGCTTCCATCTACGACCCTCTTGGATGGTACATCCCCCTGCTGGTTCAGGCAAAGCGTTTTCAACAACAGCTATGGAAACGACAGTACGAGTGGGATGAACCCCTCGACCACCAAGACAAAGAAACTTGGTTAACAATAATCAAAAACGTGAACGGGTTCACTCATGAAATCCCTCGAAAGATCACTGATATGGAAGGACCGTATGCGCTCGTCACCTACACAGATGCAAGTGCCATAGCAATGGCAGCTTGCACATACCTCTCTGCAGAGAATGTCTTTCATCTAGTGATGGCACAATCAAAGGTCTCGGACGTTCAAAAAGAGACAACAACTCCAAAATTAGAACTCAATGCGCTCACAATAGGAGCGAGACTGTCGCAGAACGTGCTCCGTAGTCTAATACCTGTTATGCACGTGTATCACATCCTGATCCTATCAGATTCAGAGATAGCGCTGAAGTGGATTTCGTCACCTATCCATCGCAACCATGGTGTCTTTGTGAAGAACCGGGTGAAGAAATTCGAAAAATTGTAGACGAGATTACTACTTTGGGAGTCCCTGTGCAATTCGGATACATTGACACCGCAAACAATCCAGCAGTCTGCGGTACAAGAGGAATGTCATCTAAGGAGTTCTCAACCCACAAATGGTGGACAGGGTATAGTCTCAAAGAAATTAATGAAGACCATATCATGCGAAACATCGTCACCATACCAGAGGACGACGGGGAGGAAATGATGGAGTCAGTGGATGTCCATGCAATACAGGCTTCGGATGACTCCGAAATAACTGACATCATCGAACTCCAAAGATTTGGTTCTCTCACAAAAGCAAGAAGGGTACTAGCTTATGCTCTGCGATTCTTGAAAAAGTTATGCTCACGCGTCGATGGAGAACTACAAAGCAAGTTACAAGATCACCTTCCGTGGCTTCGACACGACACAAAAGAAAGCTCTGTCAGCGAGAGATATCCATGATGCAAATCACGCTCTTTTGAGGAATCACCAAATGGCATATGTCAAGACCCCGTACAGAAAGGAGCTGTCAAAAAATCTAAATCTAAAAGAAGACAACACCAAATTATTGAGAACTTACGGACGTCTAAACAAATCGGATTTAGATCCAATGGCAAAAAATCCTATCTTCATTGTTCCTCATACCGAACTTTCTCAGATGATCATCTCGGAAGCCCATGGGAAATATCACCGAAGCACAGCACACACCATGTCGGAGGTTCGACAGAAATACTGGATTCCAAGATTACGAGAGCAGGTCAAAAAGTGCATACATCAATGTGTACCCTGCCAAAAAGCTAACAACTTGCCGTTCAAATACCCGGAAATGACTGATATTCCTGGGTTCCGTGCTACAAAAGCACGACCGTTCCAACATATCGGCTTGGATTACTTCGGCCCATTGACGGTTTCTCGAGAAGACATGGTGAAGCTCTCTGTGTACGGTTGCATATTCACATGCGCAGTAACAAGAATGCTGCATCTTGAATTAGTGACCGATGGAACAACAGAGAAATTCATTAACGCATTCAGAAGGTTTGTTGCCAGACGAGGAAAACCAGATACGGTGACATGTGACAACGCACCGACGTTCCTACTGGGGAACAAAATTTTGAAGGAATCGACCCAAACCAAAGAGGTAGATGAAGAAGTGAAAAGACTGATAAGCAACGAAGGGATAGAATGGCACCACATAACGCCGTACTCGCCATGGAAGGGCGGATTTTACGAACGCCTCATACACTCAGTGAAAAGCTCGATGTACAAAGCAATAGGACGGCGAATCCTCACTATGGAACAACTCGCGACGTTACTTACTGAAGTAGAGGCATGTCTCAACACCCGTCCGTTAACGAGACAGATTATGACGACAACATACTCTCCTTGCGACCAATAGATTTCATTCAAAATGGGATGTGTATAACTATTCCCTTCGATTTTTCGAATGAAGATCAAACCGATCCGGCATATATTCCTCCAAGTGAGGTACATCGCCTCAATACACGACTACAAGTTGTCAACGCTCTGAGGTCATCGTGCGCATTAACGGAGCACTTCTGGAAAGTGTGGAAAAATTCGTACTTAACCGCACTGCGGGAACAGCACCGCCGCAACATGGACAATAAAAGAGGATCTTCGAGTCAACCGTACGAAGGAGAAGTTGTATTGATAATGGACCCGTGCCAATAGAGAACCCTTTGGAAGCTCGGTCGCATAGAAAAATTGATTCGAAGCAGCGACGGTGCCATACGAGAAGTTGAAGTCAGCAGCGGACGTAACAGCCTTCGACGCCCGGTCAATCAATTAGTACCTTTAGAAATCCACAATCCTCGGAATCATATTCACAGCAAAAACCAGGCTCGCGCAGACAATCCACGCGAGCAGGATGATGAAGAGAGAATAGTTCGGAAAGTGCCACGGCACAATCTACGCCCAATAGGCACGCATCAATCGACGATCTCCACCGAAGAAGACACCATCAATTTGCCCAAGACGAGACATCGAACCTATGCGAGCTCGGGTTTCAGCGCGACTTGTCTTCAAGTATTCATGGCAATCGTCATGGCAGCAGTGGTGGTTGGACGACAAACGCCATCATCAAAAATCGATTTACCGAACCAACACTTAATCGAATGTCGACCAGAGGGCGTTTACCTCCATTCTCCTACTTCATCAGCATACGAACTTTGCGTGAGTGACTACTGTGTCGCTGAACATGCTCCACCCATACAAAAAGTGATACACGTTCCTACACGTTACCTTCTCCATGAATTCGAAGTACAATGGAAAGTCAGAGAAAAAGGAAACTTCTCAGTGATAGAAACGACTTGTCCAGCTCAACCTTTCTGCGGATCTATCAAATGCACATTCTGCTTAGAAAACGTCCTCAATCCGGAGTGCTGGCCGTCAGCTGCGATTATAAGCGCAGGAGTATTCATCTACCTTTGGATCGCATTGTGCTACACCGTTTGTTACGTGCCAGTAACAATAGGACGTCCACTCCGCTTACTCTGGAATGGATTTCGCTGTGTCTGCTGTCTGATCGGAAGACTGCTACTCGAATGTATTGGACACATATTCCGCAATACTCAAAGACAAAGAACTCACCACTCAAGGCGGCTACTAGAAGCTTTGGCCGTTTTCGGGCTTATAGCAACTGCGTGGGCTTGCCAAACAGTCAATGTCTTCTCGCATGAATTGAAAAATTGCATCACAAAATCTGGACGGACTGTGTGTTCCATAGAGACGGCATCTGTTCTCAAAGTGAATTCCTTCAAAAGAGAAGCATGTATCCGGCTGCAGAACAATAATGCCACCGCTATGGAAATAAGAATTGACTGGATCGGACTACGTCTACTATGTCAAAAAAGAACAGTGATGTACACACGAAATGTAGTTCAGAAAGTCATAGATAGCAAGCGATGTGCCCGTATGGGATCCTGCGTTGAAAACAAATGCGCAGACATAAATTCTACCAGCATGCTTGAGGAGCTTTCCATTGGCAACAGCTTCCCCGGATCAACCTACTGCATGGAGTCCTGCGGAGGACTGGGATGCGGGTGCCTGACTCCGAGCTCAGGATGTCTGCTTTACCGAATTTACGCTGTTCCTGCAGACGAAGAAACCTATGAAATCTTTGATTGTGTGAAGTGGCAGGAAGAAGTCAAATTGAAAGTACAGTTGCGAAGACAAAAAGAGCACAAATTCAGAAGCTATGTGATTGGTCTGAAACCCAACGTACCAATTCAACTACCATCCATGAAGACAACGCTCAGCGTACTCTCGTGGCAGTACTTCAACCTTCTCGAGGCAAGATTCGTCAGACGAGGGAATACAACAGCTCTTTGGACCTCTTCGAAACTACCGCTTTTGCAATGTTTATCGAAAGAAGAAGCAGACTCACTAAAGTGCTCATTGATCCATACCTGCGAATGCACACCAGCCGAATCCCAAGTAATGTGTCGCTGCGAAAATCAAGACATAGCAGAGGAATTCCATCAGATAGGATACGTTTTACCGGTAACATACCCCTTCGTGAAGATGACAAACCATCCGCACTACAATGTGATAGCACGCATCGAGCACGGCGTCACAGCAGAACTCGTTCTAAACGTAAATGAGACTGTGGATAACATTGTCACCGACACCACGGATGAAATCTGCTATATCGCAAACACGCACATATACGGATGCTACAGCTGCAAAGAAGGGGCAAGAGTCTCGGTAACTTGTCTCTCATCAGAAAGCACTCTTGCGGAAGTGGATTGTGGAATCAAAACTTTCACCATTCCATGTTCTCCTACGAGGGACGAATCCACACTTCGTTTCCTCATGACGAATGCTCAAGTACAACTAAACTGTTCTGTCACTTGCGGGAAAATGCCAACGTACTTTGAAATCAATGGCATACTCAAATATGTGCACTCCCTTCACGATGGAATAGAACAAGCAAGTATATCAACGCACAACATCACTTCGGATTTCGACTGGCCCGCAGGTGTACCTACAATGGTACAAGACGGTGGCACTAACATTCGCACTTGTTGCTTTAGCGCTTCTGATTAGTTACCTATACTTGGCAGCTGTTTGTAAGAAGATTTTGTACACCTTGTTCAGATTGTGCCTCCACACAGTGCAACGTATCATTCGTCTTCCGGTGTATGTCGCATGGCTAGCAGTAAAGTGCTTGTGGAAAGATTACTCTACAGCACAAAAACTGCCAACGAAAATGCTCTAAATGGCTTCCAGGAACAGATTCGCATGCACAATGTAAATATGGTTCAATTTATACTTATCTGTCAACTTCAGTACAATGAACAAGAACGACGAAGGCCTCGAAGAGATAGTCAAGAAGCGCAAGGCTGAAGAAGGAAGACTAATCGAGCAGCTCCGATGGAAACGAGCCTGCGTTCGGTTGATGCCCGCCCTACCAACAGAAAAAGAGGTACAAGGAAAGATAAAAAAGTTTTTGGAACTAATCCTCACCATTACACGGACGAATAATCTAGCTGACCAAAGCGCCGAAATATTCGGAGAGCGGCTCACGCTTTTTGCCAAGAGGGAAGGAACCTTGTACAAATGCAAGGTTCAAAACATGCAAATGAAAGTCCAATTCGTCAAAGAGAGAATTCTCAGTGCCATGCAAGGGATGGCGATGTGCAACGAAACCTATGGACTACTCGTTCTAGCGAACGTCGCCACTGAAAAGTCAAAAGAAAGGTTCTACCGCCAGAGCCATGACGGCATTCCAATTGAGCCGGCGTTTGTAAACGAATTCGTCAAGAAGGAAATCGACTTCTTAGATGAGCTTCAGCAACGAATCGACACTGAGTTGCATGAATCCTCGCAGCAAATAGCCAACGAGGATCATGAAAGCGTCTATGAATCCATCTTGCAAACCATGGTACAGTTCCAAAACACCATGGACCACCTAGACAAGAGTCTGAATTCCCAACTGCAACGGCAAAGAGAGACGCTGGAACAACTGGGCTATTCTATTGAAGCCATACAAAGAGAGTTTGAGTATTTCAGATCAGTGACGAAGGGCATTGACGATGAGGTCGATAAAGGAGAGACGAACGACGAGACGCAAAGCAAACAATCTGAAGGAGAAGTTCTGCAAGATCTATGGGAAGTCGACAATGACGAATCCAACACTCTCCCCGTACAAGACGAAAGCGAAAAGCACGAAGAACCAAAAAAAGGACAATGCGAAGACAACCCAAAACAGGACGATGATGCAGAAGGCCCAAAGGCGGAAATGACGCGAAAAACAGAACAATTTCGGAGAATAATTGAGAGGATGAACAAGATACGGAGGACGATAAGCGATCGGCGACTCCCCCGGCGCGAATATTCACGGCGAGGACCCAAATGAGGCATGGGGAGGCATTTCTTCGATGTTCATTTTGCAACGTGAAAGGACTTCACTACAGCGATAGTTGTCCTGAATTCAAAACGGTACAAGAGAGAAAAAAGAGGGTACGTTGCGAATTGTGCCTTGACACAAAACACCGAAAAGAGAGATGCAAGAGAATCCGCCAAATGTGCAAGTACTGCAACTCAAGGAGGCACCACACAGCCTTGTGCACTCTTCCGCAAGAAAGAGGTGAGTTGGAGCTAGAATTCTCAGAGCTGACGAAGATATTACAGTCGATCGATGAGAGCAATGGGCGTCTGAGCAAGCGAGAACGTTCAACAACATGGCATGACGATGAAGACCGACCGTCGACATCTCAGAGGGCGGAGTATCACTAACGTGATCAAAAGGCCTTAGTTATTGTACTATTGTTGTAGTTAGCAATGTGTTGTTTTAAGAGTCTCATTCTCATAGGAAAAAATCATTAATCGATGAGCTATAGTAGGTAGAAAATATTATTGTTGTCACCTCGGGAGCATGCCGCATTCCAGATCTGAAGACTGATAAGCAGGCTTAAATAGGGGGCGCGAACGCCAGAGAGGCAGTCGAGCTTGACGAGCAAGCTGGCAAAAGGAGGTGTAAGCGAGCCAAGGAGGCGCAAGGTTTTTTGTAGGGCTTAATGTTCTCGTTAGTAATATTATATGAATTACTGTCGATTTGTTTAATTACNAAAAATCATTAATCGATGAGCTATAGTAGGTAGAAAATATTATTGTTGTCACCTCGGGAGCATGCCGCATTCCAGATCTGAAGACTGATAAGCAGGCTTAAATAGGGGGCGCGAACGCCAGAGAGGCAGTCGAGCTTGACGAGCAAGCTGGCAAAAGGAGGTGTAAGCGAGCCAAGGAGGCGCAAGGTTTTTTGTAGGGCTTAATGTTCTCGTTAGTAATATTATATGAATTACTGTCGATTTGTTTAATTACCCAAGTTTGAGGTGAATGTGCATGCAATAAAAGGTGTTTTACCGAACCGCGTGGCAAAGGCATAGTACGAGAGTTGACGGTGGAGGTGCCAATCAATTGCCCTAAATATCTAATTAATAATTGTGCGCATGCAAAATGATTAGCAATATAATATTGCCATTCCTATTATTATAGTATAAGACTACCAATAATTACGAGAACGATTGTCTTAACTACTTCAAGCAAACATAAGGCTTGTAGAATCTTTTTCTTTTGGGACTGAATGATTTGTCCTGCGTTTTTATCGAGGAATGTTATTGACTGTTGCATTTCGTATTCGAAATTTTCGCATGTCAGGTCTGAACGAGCCAACGGTGCGATTTGTGAAGAAGTGGAGTAAAGTTCTGTATTTAGGCGACTTTTGATAAGATAGATATCAGTGGAAATTCGAGAGAGGTCTGAATGGAAAATTGGTAGAACATTAAAGATGAATTCTCGGCTTACAAAGCCGTTATGTAAGTTTAAATGAATACTTGATACTGGGGTGTATCCAGAAGATGATTTGTAATGATTGTTGCCATCGTTATGAATACCACTGCACTCTGCGCTCAGATACCATAAGCACATCTCTAGCCACTAGGGCAAACACATCCTCTCTATTGAGGAGCATACGCGCCGTATTAATTGGATTTCGAAGTGACATACTGTTCTTTTTATGGTTTGAATTTTGAAATTCGTGAGGGAACGTAGCAGTCTAGCAAAAAGTTGAAATCTTGTTGTATAATGTCCTCCATTTTCGTTTTTAGAAACTGCATCTTAGTACTGAGTTTGTCATGGCGGTTATCTTGGCGCTGCTCGTGACCCAAAGATTGGTCATTATTCATGACGGTGAAATCCGGCTCTAAATTGGTGGCGATTTGTTTGGCCATATATAATGAAAAGTTGGGTTAAATTCTGTTGAATGAGGAATCTTTGATGTCTGTTTCGGACCGCTTGGATTTCTTCAAGAAAGTAGCTAAAGCTCTGTGATTGCCTAGGTACGGTGGCTTGTACGGAAGCTTGTCGCTTCTTAGGCCCTAGCCCTCTCATCTGATGAAATTCCTTCGGTATTGACTTATTTTGAAGAGTTTTGATCGCATAGTTGTATGGCATTTTGAGATTTCGACTGATAGGATTATAAGTCTCATCTTTATGCTGTGGGAGGTTTTCATTTTCATCATCCACGGCTCTACTTGTAAGGGTATCAGTCGATAAGGGTCTTTCCCTTACTTTATCCACTTGCGTGAGTGTATTCACGAATTGTATTAACTGTGAATTATAGAAGATTTGCTGATTAATGGCCTCTGATACTTCTGGGTGGTCCTCGAAAATGATACGTGGATCGTAATCGTGAAGTTCTGGTAGAACTATAAACACGCCATTGTCCATTGGCACAGCGTTATTGTTTGAACACCATGAGCTCTTTTGAGACTGTGAGTACGACATATTCATACCAGTTGGGCTACGCACGCTAATGCGCGCATCACATGCCCACTACCGCTTACCTGTGACTTTTTAGAGGACCAATATAACAGTATCGGTTCATTTCCCATTTGATAAGTGTTTCCTCACCATGCTCACTTGACATTCGCACTCTTCGTTGTGCCCACGTGAGTAAGGACGCACAAACGGGCATACAAACAGACATACAAAATTATCGCTCTATATATAGAGACAGTCGGACGCCCGGCCTACGCCGGGCCCACCTCCTTCCTATAATAAGTTGTGATAAACGACAAACAGCACACTCCTTTGCTGAAAACAGTGAATGATGCTTTTCGGAACATGAAGCTCGATAGAGGAACAATAGGGCATGCAAACGATATTCAAAATGTGCCTATGCCTATGCCTTTGATTAGAATCTGTCTGTCTCCATCGTTTGATGTTAAAAATAATGACCATTCGAAGACTTAAGTGGTAGGCACTCAATGCCTTGAATGGTACTCACAAAAGTTGTCGAGTCATAATAATACCATTATCAAATGTCTTTATGAATGCAGTTCCTTTCCTCTATACATCATTAAATGCGAATCCGAGATTGTTAGCGGTCGGATAAGTTTTGCCATGAATGATATCAAAGCAGAAGAAGATCCTTCACTGAATCGCAAACTTCGCTGGGTAGCGGTCTTAAGCAAGAAAAGAACCAAATTCCATAATCGGTCCCTATCAGTGCACTTACCCGTCTTGTCGAATGAAACATATCAAAGAATCAAAGCTAAATCGTAAACAACAGGGGCGCTGAGATTCAAGTAGTGATTGGATCTTGTTCTCTATGACCTCCTCTACCGTCGGTGTTCCCATCCTGCCCCTCTCTTCCTGTTGATTTTGCTCTCCAAGTTCGCGCGATCGGGAGTTATGGATTTTCGCTAACACATTTCGCACAAACCCTCTGTCCTCTGTAGCCCGACCCTGCCACCCACCACTAATGTTTCCACCCTGCCTTGGGTACTCTTACCGAATTCGAATTTTCTGGGTCCACTGAGACAGGATTCATTATTTTCCGCTGAAACATTTTGTTCGCATGAACCCCGCCCCCTGTGAACGAGGTCCGGTCCTGCCACACACCATATGTGTTCCCATCCTGCCTTGAGTACTCCTATCAAATTTGGACCTCCTGGGTTCACAGGGACAGGATTTATGAATTCCCGTACAAACAGACAGACAGACGGACAGACGGACAGAGAGACAGACGCGAGCGCTTTATATAAAGTAAGGATAGGTCAACCCTGATTAGATGTGGTGAGCACTACGTGGGTTGGGGTTACCATGCAACTCCTAGTGTGGCCAACACATATCGGCACAAGGGTGGATTTGAAGGTGGTTATGTCCATATTACTGTTCCGTGGCTAATGAGGCATTACGTTTTCGCAATGTTGTAATGGGTCATGTCCCCAAATTCACCAATAAGGTAGCTAGCGTAGAATGTTGCGATTTTTCCTTTTTTCAAAATAAGCATTGGTAGTAATAGTGCTTTTATCTGCGAAAAACCATGGATAGAAATAGTGAGTTTGATAATCAGATCCATATACATTGGGTGATATACGAGGAACGGGGTCTAGTGGAGTCATAAACTCTTCATCACTGTTTACGGAAAATTAAATGTGAAGATAAGAAGATGCACAAATTCTCCTGGTTTTATTGAAACAATGAAATGCTTGGATTGAGAGTGGTTCAGTACGTTCGAAATAAATGTCTGCAGATGTTAATAGAACATCCGAAGCATTAGGAGAGCTATCGCACGTTAATGGGTCTGGAGAAGCAACCGGCAATCCAGATTTTCCAGCCGAACATAATTGATGTTTAAGAGAGAAAGAGGTAACTGGTTATGCCAAAAATGCAATGACTGCTACAATGAAAAGGGGGATGCGAAGTGTGAAAAGTTTTGAGGTGTTACATAGGGAAGTTGAATTGACCTCCTGGCGGCGTTGTGCATGAGCACGTTATACACTCCGTTCACTCGATGATGTACGCCTTGTATTTTGTCTAGGGCAGGGGAATGGCGAGAATCTGCGAGGGCGTTGTTGCGTTGCCCTGAATATTGGTATCCCTGAGGTCTCTGCCTACTTTGGTACCTTTGCCTTGGATAATGGTCGTGCTGAGTTCTGGAAGAACTTGCTTACTCATATGGGGCTAGAGCGTTGAACACCTTGTCAACTTTGGCTATAAGAAGATTAATAGTAAAAGAGTTAATTTCTGTATTCGTAGAATTCCACATCCTTTCTGCATTGTAAACGGGTGTATGTCGTTTGGCGCGGCCCTTCGCAGCCACCTTGCCATTGGGGCGCATGTGCTTCAATTGCCACCCGTAGAGCGCAATTTCTACGTCGATGACCTCGTCCAAATCGGCCAGCCTCTCGAACTACAATCAGCTATCGAACTAATTAGGGTTTCTTCGCACATAGGTGCGAAGCGACCCTGATTAGGGAGTGAAGACTTAGAGGTCACCAAACTTTTCAGTCAACCTCATGAATCGAGTATGAAGAGAGGAAATTGTAAAACGTTCCATGAGTTATCACTTCATCAATCTTTTTGTGGAAATTATAACAGCAATTTACATTTTCAAAATCACATGTCGATTTCAAACTCGTTCACATTCACCGCACACAGTAGCATGGTCCAGCCTACCGTTTGCTTCTACTCAGAGATCAAAAAGGATGATCCTGTAGATTAAATCCAAGAAATCAATCATTCAAAAATGTTCAAAGACCTCCAAACTCCTACTGTTCGAAAATGATTGATCAAACTTTCAGTTTTTTCAAGCTCAATGACCCCTCAGCTTTCACACTTAATCAGGTTCGTCTCGCACCTAGGTGCGAACCAACTCTAATTTAGCCGAAAGCTGATCGTAGTTCGAGAGACTGGCCGACTTGGACGAGATGGTCAACGTAGAAATTGCGCTGTATCTGTGGCAATTGAGGACAATGCGCCCCAACGGCAGGGTGGCTGCGAAGGGCCGCGCCAAACGACCGCCTCCCATCGTAAACTAGCCGATCGTATTCGTGGGTAATCGGCAAAGGAGTTTTGGTCTTTGCTTAATGGATTCGGCAAAGCGTTAGTGGAAACCATACTTTGAGGAAATTTTTGTTTATAAGCTAAGTTGGAGCCGGGGTATGCTTCAAAATCTCTTCTATTTGAAAATAGGACTGGTGATTCATCAGGATACATTCGCACTTCCATAAGTTCCTCTCGCGCCATGTCAAGAAAGTGGTCAGTAGAGAAATGTTGTTTTAGCTTAGTTGCAGCTGTGCGCCAATCACGTCTAATATCTTCGGAAAATTTTCGAAGACTGCTTTTGTGACTTCCATTAAACGAGCTGGGAAAAGGCGGACCATTTTGGATTCTGTTAGACCCATTATATTTCCTATTTCATTGAACTTTTCTAGGAAGTGCATTTGTCCTGAACCACCTCTTTTTCTAAAAAATACAGGGACTCAGGTTGCATATGATGATAAGCACAGTTTGTCAAAAACGGAATCAAGTTGGTCGGTAACACTGTTGTCTGAAGTGCCCATATCATAGTTATCTTGGACTACTGATTGCGGCCTAGATTCAAATGTTATTCCCGCAGGGGGGTGGTGTAGGTAATCTGGTTCTGAGAATGTGGATTACTCTCTGAACGGTGGTTGTCACTATGGGATGGAGCATGTGTGTTCTGTTGGTAGGCGTAAGGAAGGTGTCGATGGCTTGTATAACCTTCCTATTATCGCGTAAGATTACTTGCCTGTTGTGAGTATTGACTACAGTAGTATAGCTCAAAAATTTGGGATTTAGTTGTATGCAAATTCGATTAGTTTTTGGGTTTTCAGTGACAACGTAAGGTTGGGAAGTGGTTGCGGGATCTGTAGATCGACCGCTTAGATTAGGTAGGATGGCTTTCTGTGCTCTACCATCTGGGTGGAACCGATAGACTGCGTTGGGTGTCGCTAGAATTGGATGATGCTAGATAAACTTTCGAAGAGCAACTATAACCCAGAAGAGGTTTAAGAAGGCTTAGATCAAGAGATTTAAGAAGACGTGGTTCAGGTGGTTCAGACTTAGAGCGAATGCGTTCTGATTGTTCTTGAACGTCAACTTGTTGTCAACGTCAAAATTGGGTGCGTCGCCAGTACTGTTTTAGTCAGGGTCAGA
>UZAF01017759.1:16975-39819 GCA_900617895.1 Haemonchus placei
AACGTCAAAATTGGGTGCGTCGCCAGTACTGTTTTAGTCAGGGTCAGAATTACTCGTAGAATGATAACCAGGCAAGATGAGAAAGGGTTGAAGATGGCAATGAGTTCTTTCTCAATACGATGTTGCTTAATAGGACTACGGAATTATAGGGTACTTCTTTTTGTTTTGAACGTGACTGCATCTACAAAAGAAAAATTCCTTCTTGATTAGTACCACACAGTGGAAAAGAAGGAAAAAGAGGAAGGTAAAAGAGAGAAAAAAGAAGAAAAATGTTAGTGAATTAACAAAGAAAGAAAGAAAGAAAAGAAAAATACAAAGAAAAATACTCGCCCGACAGCAGAAGTTGGAATTGTCGTTGTCGTGCGTGGGAGAAGTTTGTTGTTGGACGGTGAAGATGTAGCTGGACAGCTCACGGTGGTAGAATGGAAGAAAGCCAGGGGATCACCGGCTTATTCATATCAGGGTCAGCTTTGTATTGTAATATGGCTTTTGACCAATCGTAATATTAAGTTCGCTATCCTGTGGTCTCTGAGACATGTTATTAAGTGTGGGGTACCCTAAAGTGCGCGCAGCTGTTATAACCTTGGTGGTCGGTGTGGGGATTACGGTAGGTTGTCACAAACTATTGGAAAATTAATTATCCGTGCGAGCTCAAAGCTCGAGTCGAGCTCATTACTTCTCGGGGAAAGAATTCCCTCGAAGCAACCCCTGAGGGGAAGAAGATCCATGAGCAGATTGCCGACCAGATTGATCTCTACTTTAGCTCGTTGCACCCATACGTGACAATACTAGCACTAGCAACGTAAGTGAACCTCTTTCCTTCCCGTTTTTTTAATCTCCCTCTATGTAATGACAATACATATATCGAAAATTTCTAGCATTCAAACGAACTAGCGAAAAACATAGAGGAAGTGAGGGTGTCGCCCCGTTAAACGCTAGTGACGCCATCCGGACTAAATTGGTCCGAACACCGACAGCAGAGATAAGAAGGAACACCATTCGGCCATATTAAGACAATTTCTTATGTAATGAAGACTTATCATAACCTTGTTGTGTTTTTTCTATAAATAAAGCATTTAAAGAAGTGAAATTTCGGTGAACTCGCTCGGAATCCAGACGATTCGCGAGTTACTCCATGCCTCTGGAGGTGTAGGTGCCTAAGTTTTATTACCTAATAAATAATTTGTGTCCTGGTGAGTGAAAATTCCTGTTGAAGACTTACGCGTGCTACCGTAATTGCGATCTCACTGGTTGTGTTTACCTGGGCGATGGTCCGGCAGCAGACAGAAGGCGAGAGGCTGCTAATTATTAATGGTCGCAGCAGCTATTACCTTGCATATGCCACTTCCTAATGCTTCAGCTCGGTCCGACTTGCGATTATACTGAACCTTCGTGAACAGCTGCTGAACGTTGGATAGTGAAGGAAGGCTTATTTGTAAAGCGCCAACCGGACCGATTGCCGGTCACCGGAAGTCTCGCCTAGAGATGTTCGATCTTGACTGGATACGAAGTGCTAAATAGCAGTCTCTCTGGTCTGCTCACCATGTGGTTCGTGAATTCTGCGAGCCATCCACCGTATCCTGTTACAATGGGAGGATGAGACTAGCTACTTCTCATCCATAAGCATGCTTCGGGAAGCCTGTCACGTCAGTTCCTGGAGGGATAGAAAAGTGACAGACAGGCTTTCCAAAAGTGGTATCATAATGGCGATTGAGCCCTTATCTGATAATTATATCGTTGTTTATATATAGAAACTGAATTATCGTTAGCTGCAATTTGTAGAATGTCCCTACCTTCTGAACTAGCTAATAGACCAGAAGTTTAAATTTAGGGTCGTGGTCATGGTTAACGATCATTGTCTGTCTTCAACGATCATTGTCAGGAAAAAATGAACAAGAAAAAAACTTATGTATATAATGTAATTGGGGATAAGGCTTCTATTTCTTTTTCTTCTCTTTTTACGTAAGAGCACTTTCTCCATAACGCCTATTCTACTCTTATTCTATGACTAATCAACTAAATTTAAAATCATCTAGGAATTAGTTGTTGACCTTGCACTTCACGTGCTCTGCCGTACATTATACGACCAATGAACGCATAAGATCAGCAGCAAGACGCTTTGCCTGAAGCTGTCCTTGAGAAAATTAATACGTACTCAATCCTCAACATCCTATTTTTGAGTTTTTGGCTTTTTTTTTAAATACCCGGACGAGTGGATGCAGTAATTTTGTTCGGAACTGGGATAAATAAAAGGAATGCTGAATAAATTGGAGTCCACAATTGTTAGCAATATCAACACCTTGAGGTAACCCAAGTATCGATTATATGTAGACAATATGGGTGGGCCGTGATATAAGGGAACTCGTCGCCAGGACCATTGAACTACTTGTTGTAGCTTTAATGAAATTACAGTCAAAAAGTGCTCTGAATTCACACCATTTTGACAAGAAAGACCGTGTTCTAGATGCACGCAGTATTTCTACCCATAAATTTAAGGGCGAGATGTCTAATTGTACCGCTACCTATAATGATAATGAAGAGAATAATGACGTATTGAAGGTACCGTTCGTGGGACGTCCCCTTTATAAATATGTACTTCGAGATTAATTGACTTACCTCTCATCGCAGGGCCCATTTCCCTTGTTCATATTATCTTGAATCTTCCAAGAATATCGCGACGACACGTGCACTTACAAGGGAAGGATACTTGGTAGCAGTGGCCATTCGAGATGAGATGTATACCCCCATAGGTGATTTCGAAGGCTGATTTCAAATATGTTTTTTCAAATCTGCGGAACGATTCTGGTAACAAAGTTACGGGACCGATGCCTCCCTGTGTTATAGCACCGCACCGAACGGATCACCGAGTCGAGCAAGCACAGTACTGTGAAGTGGTGGTCCAGCGGCTAGGGCGGTGGACTGGTAGACACGACATCAAGGTTCGACTCTTGATGCATGTGCTCGTTTTGCTTTTCCATGAAATGCGTCCTAAACGCTTGCAAAACATTTTTGGGCTCAATGTTGCACATCTACAGGGTTCTCTCACAATTTAGGAACACTGGAAAGGTATTAGAAGGCGAGTTTTTTTTTNACCAGCGAATCTTCTGTACGAATGTGGTGTCATCATACTTCAGGAATTTCGTTCTTGCAGCATAACGTGGGCACCATCTAGGAATGAAGGGCTCTCGAACCGTACTTATCGATGCTATGAAAACAAGCCTATCCTTTGCGAGTAAGTGGAGTCCGTGAAAGGCGATCACAATGATCCTCTGCGGTCCCCTGATGAGGACAGCGACGATGAACCCGTAACGTCGCGGATGAAACCTCCTACGTTCTTCGTGGGGAAAGAGAGGTTCCGAAGTGAAACCTAGCCTTCAAGTTTGTGATCTGGCCTATGAGCTCCAAATTTGTGACGCTTGTAGAAGGATCCATAGCCCCCTGTAGGTGGAGTGTCAAAAGGCCGCACCTCCTCGAACATGAGGAACACGTGTCGTACTATCACGACAGAGTGTCATCCACGGAAATCAAGAGCGCATGAGCTTTCGAATTAGTCTATGATTGACAAGTTACAATGTCTTATGTGGCCGCAACTATCAGGTGCAAAACAAGCTGGTTGATGTTCGTACTTATGGAGATTAGCGGATAACTTGGAAGGATTAGTTATCATAAAGTTAATATGGGAGTTCCATTGCACGACAGTCATTACCACTGGATACCACTTCATATGAACAGTTAAGGCTTATAGGGGGAAAATTCAGAACAATTCGTGAGCGGATTCACGGTTTTGAGAACATCCATTGTATCATGTTCCATCGCATCACCACGTTTACCTCATGGAATGGCTCATTGAAAGGACGTTAACCTCAAGAATGAGCGGATAATCATAAGTGCACACAGCGATGAGCTATTGTTCTACAGTATTTCTTCAACAATCCCAATTAATTTGTATCACTGCTTCGGATGCGCGGACAGTATTCCTAGAATGAGTGTACCGTATCCCCCCCAAAAAGAGAGGTGGTCGGATGAATCATTCGACAGCCGTCTACCGTAAGTGCAGGGGGCTGCCGAAGATTTCGAAACGCTCTCTTGACTGTCAGGGGCAGAAAGGCGTGTGTATTCGGTCAACAGTGGTAAAAAAAATTTATTGGATTACCATTCCCGGAGTACTAAATTGTGAGGGAGCCCTATAGATGCTCAACATTGAACCAAAAAAACATTTTGCGCGAGTTTAGGACGCATTTCATGGAACAGCAAATCGATCGTATGCCTCAAGGAGTCAAACCCTGATGTCGTTTCTACCAGTCTACTGCACTAGCCGCTAGGCCACCATTGCACAGTAGTGTATTTGCTCGACTCGGGGATCCGTTCAGTACAGTGCTATAACACAGGGGAGGCATCGGTCCCGTAACTTTGTTCCCAGAATCGTTTCGCAGATTTAAAACACATTTAAAATCAGCGTTCGAAGCCACCTACGAGCATATATATCTCATCTTGAATGGCCACTGCAGCTAAGTATACTTCCCTTGTAAGCCTTTTTCTAGACACGTCAAGATTGAGACCGATCACTGTCTTCATTCGCACGAAGAAAATGACCATACGATCGGAGACGGGCTTCGCACTTTTTATTAACAACGGCCGCTACACCGAATCGCTCCCTGATGACGTCATCAATTGTACGGCCTAATCGTGTTCCTCCGGCTGTCCAGCGTAGCGCCTTGGTCTCCATGATGCCAAGACGATCTTCTAATTCTTTGGTCGTAGGCCAGTACTCAGCACCGTAAATTGCGACCGGCTGGATGACGGTTCTGTAGATTCTGGATGTGAGACGCTTAGGCATCTTCTTTTCGCAGAGTACGCCAGTCATTGAGCGCCCCTTCATCTACGCTGCATTCACGCGAGAATTCGTTTCAAAATCCAGACTGCCGCCAGACGCAATCGTCGACCCATGGTACCTGAATGTTGTTGTTCGTGTGAGCTCAGCAACAATGATCTTGATAGAACCTGGCTCGCTCGGATTGGTGGTCAAGTACTCAGTTTTTTAACGTTTAACCTGAGCCCGTACATAGCAAGACGGTCGGACCACTTTTGCACCTGTTGCCCGAACGCGCTTTTGTCTTCGCTTGCGAACATCGCGTCATCGGTATAAAGAAGCGTTCATAGAGCCTGCTTCTGGAGGATTTTTGTAAAGGTATCTATGACGACCACAAAAAGTAGTGAAGGTAACGCAGAGCCTCGGTGTACTCCGACGGAGATGGGAAAATCCGTCGATATGCCCGCTGCCGTTTGCACTCGGCTCTTTGGGCTAGAGTAGAGGTTGCGCACCAACTCCATGAGTTCTTTGGGAACGTCATGCTGTCGTAAGGCATACCATGTAACGTCACGTGGAAGGCGATCGAAAGCTTTCTCGAAGTCTAGAAAGGCGAGAAGTACCGGTCTTTGCTTTTCGCGATACTTTTCTACTAGAAGGGGTTGGTGTGTATGGCATCGCTGGTGCTGCAACCAGACACAAAACCACACTGATTGGTGGTCAGCTAGACAATGTCGCGAATATGACTGTCTACAATTCGCTCAAGGGATTTTATGCTGTGCGAGAGCAGGCGGGTTGGACTGTAACATGCGCAGTCTCCAGGACTGCCTTTCTTCTTCCACATATTAATTGCCTTCTATGTTGTTAGCTCTCAGGCATCTCCCTCTCTGCGACGACCTGGTTGAAAAACTCCGTTAACCACCCTGCAAGATTTCAACATTTTGATTCCCACAAGTCCGCCGCTAAGTCGTCAGGACCAGTTGCTTTGCCTGATTTCATTCTCTTCATAGCCGTAATTGTCCCCGCACGGTTATCTTTTGAACGGGGTCGTATACTGGCGGAGTGCGAGGGATGGCGGGATGAGCTAATTTGACTGTTAGCATGTTTTCGAAGTACCGCGCCATCGCTTTAAAGCTTGCTTCCGCTCCTTCAGGAGGTTACCGTTCTCGTCATTTATGCCAGAGAACTCTTTGTCCTCGGTCTGGCGATAGCGGGTCTTTGCGAGTCGCTGAACATACCGCTCCCATCACGAGATTACTTTATCTCTGACATGGTCCGTCCACAGCCATGTTTGCTTGCCAACCTTTCGCCATCTAGGCTTGGTCACGCCGAGTTATGACCGCGCAGTCCCGGTTATCCATTCGACAGCGCCCTTCCGAGTTTCGTCGACAGTCGTTAATGCTGGAGACGACGGCCGCTTCTTTCTCCTTCAGTCGCCACCACTTGATTCTCGCTGACCCACACCTTTCTGCTAATTTCGGTTTCGGCGGGGCGATCTTTAATGTACAAACCAGTGGTCGGTGTTGTGTTGCGACCGTTTCATAGGGAACTGTCTCCGCGTCGGTTCGAGCCCCTGATTGCGGTGCCTGACAAGGACAAAATCAATTTATGTTCTATTCCAAGAGGTGATGAGATGAGAGCCACGTTTCAAGATTTCGTGTTTACAATGGCGAGATTATGCGAGTCTGCATCTTGAAGAATTTGCACGCCATCAGTGTTACGTGACCCATATCCAAAACCACCATGGCAGCTATAACCGTCTTTCGTGGCGCCCACATGACCGTTTAGGTCACTCGCGACATCCATGGCTTCTTGTAACGGTACTTCAGCTATCCTTTCATCGAGCAGGTTCCAGAACTTGACCTTGGTTTGCCTGGAGCATCCAGTCTGTGGAGCATACGAAGAAGAAATGAGAAATAGAATGGAATTTCTGAGAAGAAAGGGAATTTCTGGTGTTTGATGACTAGCACGATCTTCATTAAGCGTTCATCGGAGCGCTGCATGCCTACCTTCGAATCACGGAACCGTTCAGAGACTATCACAGAGAACGGCTTTGAAGCCGTGGCCAATGTCCCTCGACTTGCAGCAGGACCAGTTCGTTTCCTGCACGGCACAGAAACCAATTCTTCGACGCTCTAGAGCTTCTGCTATCTCGTGCGAGCGTCCCGTTAACGTGCCCACATTTAGAATCGCAACGCGAGTCTTCTATACGTTGCGTGACTTTTGGACTATCTTAGTCGCCCCCGATGCCTCCCTTGCACCGGACACCCTCGCATACTTTTCACACTCACCAGGTCTTGTAAGTGCGCGTCGGCTCCCACGGACGCCGTAGCATTATCTCGGGATATGACAAGTGACATTAACATTTTTAAAATTTTTCATGACACGGGGGTGTTCGTAGGCCGGAATACCACGGAGGTCTGTTGTCTGCATTCGAATGTACGCGATCAGCTCAGCCCACAGAGTGAGATTTCCCAGTGGCACCCCTTGGAGGATCGGACATCATCACCATTCAGCTTTCAACTATTGCCTTATGATTGCGCCGAATCACAAACTGTGGTTAATAGGAAAAGAAACACCAAAAACGTCTACTCCATCAAAAGACAAAGCAAGGGGTGAGCTGCTGGATGGGACGAAAAATGATAACATGATAATGGGCCTCCCTTATCTGAGGCTGCTTTGTACCACAATAAACTGGGTCTGCTATAATGTCCCATCGCGGCTGGGCCACGGTCCGCCACAGCCTTGGAGGTTTCTGAGACGACCGTCTCCAGCATAGTACCTGCCCAGGCTTCTAATCAAATCCATGGACGATATTTTTACCAGAAAGATTACTCCGTACCTTTGCTAAAGCATGTAATTTTCATGCTTACAAATGCAAGGATGAAGTAATGAAAGTTCAAAGCGAAATAGAAGGTAAAGGAAGCGCCTTCAAAGAAAAAGCGACAGATTCCCAACAAAATGGTATTACTACAGTGCGTTTGCAAATGATACAGCTACCCCTGATTTCCCCAAAAACTAACAGTATACGATGTTTCTGAAAAGTGCCAAAGTGAAAAATGTGTCGAGCCTGAATTGCAATTCGCACATTATCACCAAATTCCAGCTCGAAAACACAAACTTTTTTTTGATCAATTTATCAGTTAAGGGCGCTTTTCAAACGTCTCCAAATGATACAGCCACTGCATGTCTTCGTGTCCTATTTTAGTTCAACGCAACGAAACTGCTTCGATTATGTAATGTTCTTCATTTTCAGGCAGTGGGAAGAGGAATTTGCTTTCGGAATTCGAATAAGGTCAAATAGTCGTGAAAAAGGAGCAGGGACTGTCAAATCGCAGAATCGCGCAAGATTTGGGTCGATGTCACGCAGTTTTTGATAATTTCATCAAAAGTCCTGAAGCCTATGATAAACTAGAAGTGCTGGACGTCCTTGTTGCTGTCCGACAGAGACAAGCGCCGTACTTTGAGGGAAGGTCGAACTCCACCAAGTCCTGTATGGAAATCCGGTCGTTTCTGTCTCAAAAAGCACTGTTTGGAAGGTGATCAGAAAAACCAATTTCATTTTCTACTTCGTAGCGGAAAATTCGTAGCGCGTCCTTCATGACAAAAAGATCTTGAGGAAATCGGTCGCTTCAGCCGGAGCGAGTGGAATAAGGTGTTCTTCATGTGCTGACATTTGACCTTCCTTCTCTTGATGGTTTTCCTTCTTCAGGTCGTTTTTTCCGATGAAAATAAGTTCAATTGTGATGGTCTAGACGAGAACCGCTTTCACTGGCACGACCTGAGAAAGGAAAAACTTAAATTTTCTAGAAGGGAGGAGGAGTCATGGTTTGAACCGCATTTCATCAAGTAGGCGTGTCCTTTTATCATTTGTACCAAAGATGATGAACTCGTCCTCTCATTGAATTGTTATGCGCCAGGCACTTTTCCCTTCTTGTCGTCAGAATCGGCACCCAAATCTTGTTTTTATGCAAGATAACGCCCCAGTTCACGTCAGCAGGAGCATCCAAGCTTGGATCTCTCGACACTTCTGCCCTGACATGCGAACAGCCCCAGTTTGAATTCGATGGAGAATGTATGGGACTTCATGGTGCGGAAAATTTACGCCCAAAACAAGCAACTCCGAGACGTCAAGGAGTTGAAAACAAGCGATTATCGAAGCATGGCACCGAGTTGACCAGGAGCTGATTGATAATTTTTTATTGGAACTTAGACCACCGTATTTTGGAAGTAATTCGAAAAAATGGTGGGTCAGCTGTTTATTGACTTTGTGACTTTCTCTGCTTGTTGTATATTTGTTGCTAAATCAACTAATTTTGTTAGTGGCTGTATCATTTGGAGACGTTAGAAAAGCACCCTTTACTGAAAATTGACCAAAAAATGTTCATGTTTTCGAGCTGGAATTTGGTAATAATGTGCGAATTGCAATTCAGATTTGACACATTTTTTACCTTGGCACTTTTTCGGAGACATCGTATAGTGTGAGTTTTTGGGAAAATCAGAGGTGGCTGTATCATTTGGAGTTGCACTGTAGTTCTGCGAATACTACGGCTATATCTGCAAAGTAATGGTCTGTTATTCGCTACGATGAAGTGGCTATCCGGTACTGCAAGAAATCCAGTTTTACGCTATTCGCTACTTTTTGTTTATGTGAGTGAACACTGAGATCAACAGGTTCGTTCAAAGATCTTCAGCAACAATGAATCAGTTAACATCCAGCAAGTGGAAGGGTTGTATGGATAACGCCTAGGCTGGGAGAGAGGAGCAACACCCTAAAAAATTTCTGGTATAGGTGAGAGCGTTCAAATGGTCTTTTCTCATATCTGATTGTCAATTTGGTGACGATGGAGCAAGATACTTGCATGAACAAATGAGGCACCGAAAGCTGTCGATAATCATTTGTCGCTGGCCTCTGCGATACTGGCCTTAATGAAGGTTCTGAGAGGAGCGACCCCTATAATAGCTTCCCTTTTTATGTGGGTGAGAAATACCATAAGAACTGTGTTGGGGGCGTCGATGGTCATGTAAAGTTGCTCTCTTATTCGGTGCACCATTAGTCTGTGTTCTTACACTGGTGTGTACAACTTAGGGACGAAAGCAACTTTCGATCACTGAACCTCTACCAGACGACAGAGCTCGATGAAATTTATACCTTACCAAGAGAGGATCATTGCGTATTGCACAGGAAGTAACTGGCAGAAAATCGAAATAAGACTAGCAAATAAGGCATTTTCATTGAAAGGTATCGATTACACATAGTTCCTCACAACTTATCTTAGTACTTCAAAAAAAGCGACGCAGTTCCTTATAGGGTATGTGATCACCACGGACAGCAGTAAATGCTCTGCGATGCGATCTCATACTTTCTACGAGGTTGGAAATGAGTTATTGTGGTAGGGCATTCCACTCCTCTATCAGCGCAACTGACAATTACTGGATGGTAAGTGGTGCGTTTGGACGTGCTATATTGCCTCTACCCAGTGCATCTTACACGTGCTCCATGGGATTCAGGTTGGGGGCACGGACAGGCCACTCCATTCGCTGGATAACCTCTTGTGCAAAGAGATCTTCCACCTGAGATGTTCGATGCGGTCGTGCATTATTATCCATGAAAATGAATTCAGAGCTCACTGTAGCCCTGAAAGGATAGACATTAGGGAGGGGTTCCTTTTCACAGCAACGCCGACTGTTAAGGGTGCCACCCTCAAAGATCTGGAGGTCAGTACGGTTACGAAGCATGATGCCTCCACATACCATAACACCTCGACCACCAGAAAGATCAAATTCCGCAACGTTTCTGAGAGAAGTGCGTGTCCCCAGCTCTGGCCATGAAGGTGCGTCCAGAATCACTGCTCAGACTGAATCTGCTCCCATCCGAAAAAAATAAGCGGCCTCATTTCTCATCGGCCCGTTCGCTATGCTCCTGGCACCACCCTAAACCGTCTCGCATATTCGCGGGGGTCAAAGGAACCCTACGTAGTAGTCGTCGGGCGAAGAGACCACCACCGTGCAGTCGTCGTGCCACTGTAGTGCGTGGGATGGCTTGTTTTGAAATCCTGTTAAATGGCATTGCAATCAAAGAGGCTGACTGACGTGGATCTCTTCATGCCTACTGCACAATGTAGCGGTCTTATCTTAGAGTAGTTGTTCTTGGTCGACCACCTCCCCTCCTTCGTGCAGCAGTATAAGAGGTTCGGAATGCTCCCCGTGCACGTGAAACAACGCTGTGAGCGATATCAGGTTCCTGAGCTGCGTTCGTCTTTTCTCGACCTTTTTCGAGTTTCCCGATGATCCTTCCTCGTGCCAGGTTATCCAGACGATGTCAGCGGGATATGATGTATAGAAGGATAACACTACAGTACTTGGTAGCAACTAGCTGATTGACAAAAAAAATTTTTTTGTACCTAACAGCTCCCTCAATTTGTGCGGGTAGCCATATTTCTCGCTTCATTTGAACTATTCCTCCACCAAGGGATGTCGAACTCCCTGTGCATAACGGTCATAGGTCTGGCAATATAATCCCACACTTTCATTTATTTCCACCCAGTCCTCAGTGTTTTATGTTACATTACCCATCTCGTCCCTAAGTTTTGCACACGAGTGTATTCCCCTCCCTCACTTGGCAAATTCATCAAGTACTGCCCTGCTTCCATTTTACTAATGACCAGCTACTATGAATTGATAATGCTGTAATCGTTGCTGTTGGGTAGTCGAGTTGTTCAATTAGCAGGCTCTCCTTTCTAAATGATTAACGACAGATAGCGTTTGCATTATGATCCTGATGCGATTCGTCGTGGCTTGAAGGCGTGTGAGTGGCGCAATTTTGCAATTTAGATAGAAATCTCTCTGTTGAAGAGGTGAGTTAAGTGGTTTGGTGGGGATAGAGATTTATTTTGACAACCGACAAGATATCTGATGGCGGGTAGGATACATAAAGAATGCCCACTCAAGCCGCACCCTTAAGGGGACGGGGATGACCGCAAATCCTGGCCTATGTCAGAAAATAGTTCGAAAAAGAAACCTTAGCTGATTCTGTCAGTGACTGATAATTAGTTTGACTCATTTATACACTACTTTCTATTCTATTATATCTTACATCGCTGGCTATCTTACCTGGCTATCCCTTAGACGTCATAGGGTGGCGGCTACGTTATACTGTATTCTTTATTTTTGTTTTAAATTCCGCGCCGATCAGGGGAAGTTTCAACTTTCCATGGAACTTCGGATTGGGACCAAGACATGTCGATAGAATTTATAATGCCACTTACACATTTAGAAATTAAGATTGTTGAAAGAGTTTACCAAAAAAATTTTTAGCCCACGGTTTGCTTGCTTAATTCATGGAAAGGTAGTGTCAATTGCGATGCGCAGTTGCCCCTAACACCGTGGGGCAGTGGCAGTTTTGTCCCGTTCAGGAAGCAACCAGGTGAGTTTGCTCTCGACGCCGCTCCACCTTTTGCGAAATATGCTCCTTTCAAATAAGTGCTCTTATAAAATTTTTTTGTAATCAATTCAAGCTAACGATTGCAGTGTGTCTCCATTTTGTAGAGCTAGCTAGCGCTCTATATAGCAGTGCCTCTGCCCCACCGTACTCGCCCTTTTCATATCTTACAAGAGTTGACCGCACCGTCTATGCAAGTAATTCAGCAAGCCCCATTATGTTAACTGTTATGAACCATCATCCGTTCGAACGGTCAAAGAGTCACAAAGTTTATTTTTCGTCTCCTCGCTTCCGCTCCATGACAAAGATCAGTTAGCCGTACACACACAGTAAGCACAGAGTCATTCTATAATAGAAGGTCAGTAGAATTTTTATACATTGACATACGACGAAAATTTTTCTATGTGGATTTCGTGCCTTAAAAGTATCGAATGAGTACGACTGGCGATTCAGCGGTGGCAAAAGTTATTACATATAGAGCTTCGAGCTTCTAGCGCAGGACCGGTCCCTAGCCCACAGCCCTGCTTCCAGACTTCGTGCTAATACGTCACATTTTGGAAACGATCCCTTTCAATGCTTCTCACTATATATAAAGCGCTCGCGTCTGTTTGATTGTTTGTTTGTTTATACGGAAATTCGATAATAATTGAAGAAGCACCTGCAGAAATCGGGTCAAGATCGTGATGGGTTGGGCATAGGAAAGGACCAACAGAGCACATGTGAGCTTAAAGGAGCTCCGCCCACAAGGGGCGGGGCATGACACGAGTGGGCGGTGTCATGAGCGAAAAATTATTAACTAGGTTCCACAACGCCCAGCCGACGAGAAAAAATTGGCAAAGGTGAAGGATGGGTCATCAATTAAACTAGAGGGAACTTACCGGGGATGGGCGGGGCGTTCTCGCAGTGGGCGTACTTTTTACGGAGATTCATAACTCGATCCAACGAAGGCAGAGGCCAGCAAAAAAAAAATAAAAAGGGTGACCAAGGTCTTGGGTGGTGGGCATGCGTAGCCGTAGCGAAGCCCCGCCCACGATGGCCGGGCTATGCGTTGAGATGGAAGCTACTTTTTAATGTGAATGTAACTTCATTCGGAAAAGTTTCAGAATGCGGGAAAAAGTTGTTAGAGGTAATGGAACAAATGCGGTCAAATACTCGAAGTGGGCGGGATTGGCATCAAAGTGGATGGAGCTTGGATCAAAATTCCATAACTTCGTTCAGAAACGTTCTAGACACGCGAAAAAATTGCTTAAAGGTATCGCAACAAATGTGATTTAGTCCTCGAAGTGGGCGGAGCTGGCACAGGAAAGCGGGGCTAGGTCTAAAAACTGATAAAGGATAATATGGTCCGTAGCAGTTAAAAGAAGGGTGGCCAAGTTCTTATAGTGGAAAGGATCTGCACTGAGGTGGACGGGGCTATGATCAACCACTAATACAAAATGAAATATATCGAGCGTGATGCTCTCAGCAGTTCAGCGTTAAATCTAGAGAGGACTATCTTATTCTGATAATCAAACATTCTGCTGAATGGTTTCATCGTAGATAAGCGGTCGTCGACATATCTGCAATCTGCAATCTGCAAGGAACTTCTTGATATAAATTACCACTTGAGCTATGCACGCTAACGAAGATTTTTCTCACCCTCTGCAGTAAGGTAATAAAGCTCTTGTTATGTATGTATTATCTGTAGACCAGGCGAAGCTCTGGTAGAATGGATCTGGTTTCGGAAGAAAATAGCGAGATCTTTCCAAATAATGGACAAGTGTAAGCATCACGGTTAAGTAGAAAGATAATTGGTTTCTCCTAACAGAGAACATTTACTTAATCAAATAATGTGATGTTATTCAGTACTTCTCCGCTTGTTAATTGCTGTACTATTCTTCGGTCAAGCAAGAACCACAAAGCTGCTCAATTTAATTCCGCCTAGGCATTAGCATCATGTTTTTTTTTTTTTGGCTAACGGTCAACGTCTACCTAACGAGCGGAATATCAACGGAAAAATTCATAACGAACAGTTCTCTGCCACTTCGGGTCTTGTTCGGTCCCCTCCTAAAGATAAAGGCTGGAAGACCGTGCCACGTCAGAAACAGGGACGTCGGTGAATAGTTTGTAGTAGTAATGGGCAGTAAAAAAATGAAAGAACGTGAAGAAATCCCTTTCAGAAAGTGGGCTGATTAAAAATGATAACCGAGATGAGGCGCTAGCTCCAATCAGTTACAAAAAACGGTATAAGGGCATTCATGCGGAAAAAAAGCATATTTTGCAGAAGCCGGCGCGGCGTCGAGAAGCAAACAAACCTCGCTCGCCTGAAGGGGAAGAGCACTGGCAATGCGCGATCAGTGACCCTAACGGTCGCTGCGGGCAAGCGCTCACTTCAATTGACACTACCTCCCTATGTTGAGTGGGCAATTTTGAACGCTCACAACTTCTTCTCTAGACCCATTTAGCAGCTTTTTCTAAATTAGATAGCAGATTTAAAAACTCCACCGGTATACCCAGATCCAAAGTTCCATGGGAAGTTGGAGCTTCCCCTGGTGAGCTCTCACTACTTGGTCTTGAATGAAGATCGGTCGAGTGATGCAGTTGTAATCGTGTTCCGTCTGCTAGTTTTGCCCTTCATTTTCGAGCCAAAACGTCCAAGGGTGCGAATTGAAGCGGGAAGAACCCTTCTGCACCTGAGTGCGTAAGGCGAACACCACTTTCAACATCAGTTCACATAACCTCATTGATCGAGTGAAATTTCAAAAATTAAAGGCGTGTTATGATAGCAACTGCATAAAAGTTCGTCGTCCAGTGTAAAACATGTATCTAAACAACAAGTATTTGTATATCTTTGGTTGAAAAAGACGCAGTATGCAACGGACTTGGAAAGAAGTACATTCACAAAATCTCGGGGTTTTCGTGAAGTGAAATAGATGTTTGGGAAAATGAAACACCGAGAATGAGGGTTGGTGTATGGCGCAGAAGCATTGCGAAGTATAGTGGATTTGCAAGGTTCATGAACTGTAGACTTACTATTGCCAAGGCTTCCCATGAAAGACTTAGTGAGGAGTGGGGATATATAGACGTATCGACTGAGCACCCCTAAATGGGTTGGCTCTTGATTACTTCTCCTCAATGTGTTGAAAAGTCATAAATTCCTGTAAAACCTGTGAAATGATTAACAGGGCCCCCTGAAGGACGTTTGGTGGACTTTCCAACAACGAGCACCCACAATACCCATCGTTTTTATCGTTCTGCAAGCTTAAAGATGAGCGAGTACTTTGCGTCAATACATATTCCACATATCACCTGCACGAATGCAATAATTTCGGTGATATATACGAATTCTGTATGTTCAAAATATTTCTTTATCTAGGGTTTAGTTCTCCCCTAATTTGTTGGAGTGATTTCTGAAGTGGAGCTCCACCTTGCTTGCGAGATCTACTCTATCAATTCGAAAAGCGATGTACCCCGTCCTCTGTAACGGAGGTGTCAAATTCCTTCCTCTAACGTCAATTACCTGACACATTGCAACACAAATGTATGAGTTTTAGCGCCCTTTACAGTTATTTTCTCGAGACGTCCCCACGCTGAGTATTATGGTAGCGGCCACTGAGGAATGGCCAGCTATTCCATTTGGGTTCTATCCTCTTAAAAGGGAGTTGTCTATAAAAGAAGTCGGAGTCACTTCACCTTCGAGCTGACAACGGCCCTGTAATTGTCTGAGTGGTCGTCTCACGCGGTTACATAATTTCGGCGCAGTAAAGGGGGGACAACCTGCGCCATGCTCGCTGTGAACGGATTACACAGTACTACATACTGAATGAGCACTACGATCAGACCTCATTCCGTCTTGCCCTCCAATAAAACAAGCATGACATGAAAGCAGGTTAATACAATGTGCGGCAGTTTTATTTAGCACCAGTGATAGGTAGTTTTGTCGAGCCTCTCGACGAGAATATCTCTTACTATTTTTCTTCCATCAAGTTCATCAAGGAGTTTTATTTATGACATCACCATTATCACTTCACGACGACTATATCAGGGGTACATTCAGGAGTCCAAAGTGATTGGGGATTATATCACTGATAGTGAACAATGTGAAACATATCGGACAGAAATTGCTCACATCGTAAAAACATTATAAAAATCATTTATAGGGGATAACACGATAAATGAAGGGGTCTGCTGAGAAGCCTAGCTTTTGAGTGGGATGGCATTTTTCTGCAAATAACATCTTTATAATATATACAGTATAAACAGTGACTTTTTTCAATTCTTTTCAGCTACAACGACAAACCGTTAATGAGTAATCGAAACACACCTAAAGGGGAAAAAACCTAACCTTGTACATAGGAAAACACAAATAAATTGACTTCCAAGCAATTACAACAAAAACGTTTCCAAACTTCACCACAAAAGCGGTGAAACCCGTAAATTTACAATCAGCAGGATTTAAGCAGCACTAGGAGCTTAATGATTAGGTAAAATAGAGTGCAGACTATATGACGAAGTTCCTCATTGCTAGTTTCGAGGCTAAACTTTGTGAAACAACAACAATTAAAAAGATGAAAACAACTGTCAACTGCGCTGGTTACGTCGGCTGTTGTTGCGCTTGGTTATGATAATCCTCATTGGAAATATACATGTACTGCTCACTGTTGTTTTCCAACTCATGTGGTTGAAGTAATCGACATTTGCGAAGTCGCTTCCACTCCCCACTTTGATAATCCATCTTCAAACAGCCTTCTATACCGCAAATGATGTAAGCCAGAGGACGCTTTCAGAGTTTAACACGTTGCGTACCGGCGCCTTTTCCCGTGTGCGTGGCCAAGCGATTTTTGGTTCGGCTCGCAGCGTGCATCACCATGTGATGCACTTGGCCACAAGGAACGGTTTTCTTCTAACATTGTGAATACTCTACTATTGGGATCCGGCTTTTTTCTATAAGGTTTTCGCATATGAAGAACAACATATCTGTTTAACACTCTGTGACTTAAGAGATATTTTGTTGGTCAACTGTGCGTGCTAAATCTAAATCACATAAAATCTACTTAGTGCTAAATCCTGCGATAGCAGTTCCAACCGGCCGAAGTTTCTTGACTTCAAAGTGTTCCGACCGGGCGAAAGGTGCGCTTCTTTCCACACATTGACTTTGTGTCCCCTCGTCTCATTCCAGGAGAGCAACTTCAAGTCGAATGAAGTTCTGTTATCGATTCTGGTAGTATTCCAGAAGGAAGCTTTGGAGAACTCATTCGTGCAATTTCTTATTGATAGCGATGAAGAAACAGGCAATGAAGATGTTACGGGTGCTCATGATGGTTTGCTCGCTGATACCGTTGAATCAAGCGATGACGAAGATAGTGAAGGGAAGTCTGACGCCGGTTGGTCCTCGACTATAGTTCAACCAAGTGTAGAACCCTTTATCGAGGATAGTGGAATCCAAAACGACGATGTCTATGCATTCAGCAATTCAATGAGATTTTACAAGTTTTTCATGACAGACAGCGTTAGATTCATGATTAATATTATGGTGTATGGACGCTCCATATTTCCTTAGCTGTTGGAGTCCCAAGTAGATATGTTGTTCAGCATGTTCGAAAACATATATTTGCAAATTTTGACTAGCATTGCTTCATAAAGAAAGCAGAAACTTGAGGGTGAAGTTCGTGCATCACCATGTGATGCACGTGGCCACGCGGGCAAGTATATGCGTGCATCACCATGTGATGCACTCGGTACGCAATGTGTTAAGGACGTGCCTTGTGACGCAGCCTTTTTAGGCACAAGCTGACAGGGCTGTGCAACGTTAGTCACTGGGCGCAAATCTCTTGACGACGTCTGCGCAGCTTCCGACGGATTTGCTCACCGCTTTGAAAACAACATGCTGCAGCGCAATGGCCGTCACAGTGGCGGGGACGTCTTCAACTGCCTTCCGCCAAGCGAGAAACGTTGTCCAGATGTGTACAGCTCTGTCAACATGTGTCTGGCAAAACTGTGTTTTCAAAGCGCGTCGTTGAACTTTGAAAGTGCCTAGAGTGTAATGTATGTGGTGTGAGCACAGTAAACCTAAAGAGAACGGCATACAACCAAGAGTGACTGTGAGAGGACTCCTGATTGTTTTCAACATTCGAAGGCACAGTTCATGATAAATGCATTCAAGCTCCCCCTTAGACTATTCTCTCATTACAATGGAAACGATTTTGAACATTGTTGGCTTATTGTATTTAGGTGTACGCAACGATACTAAGTACCCCTTCCATGCAAGTTTTGTGGTCACAATATCGTCCAACCCCTAATTTTAGCACTTTTTCGAAGCTTTACATTCCTCGCCGTTTTCACGTCCCTTTACCTTTGCACTATTCTTAGCTGTTAATTTCATCAATCGTTGGAAACCGGATACCCCAAAATTATCGTGAACTGCGCCTTTAATTAGGAATCGCCGTGTACATTGTTCTTGCCAAGTTCTTGTAGATATACAGACGAAACGAGTGAGAAGCCAGACAGAAAGATCTCCAAGACGGTACTACGTAGCACTGATTTGCTTCGCGAGCTTCTTATTTGAAGACATTAAAGACTCCGAAAAAATAGCAAATCATTCGAACAAAACGAACCTGAAAAAAAGTTTCTACCTTCATCTTACAGATCTGATTATCTGCCAGGCCGTCTTCAATCGTCTCCGAAAGTTTCATGGTAATTATATGCCCAAGTTCAGGACGAGGATTACCTGCAAATTATCGTATTTTGCGCTAATATAAAGAAGACACTGAGAAAAGTGTTGCAATACAGTTAGACAACCACGGCTGAATAGTCTGAAACTACTCAGCGAACATCGATGTAGGAATAGTTGTTTTGCTGTAATCTACTCACATTTGTTTCCAGTCATAAATGCTATTACTAGCTGTCTACCATTCTGATCCAAGGAATTAGCGTTGCGCAGCATTTCGTTACACTGGTTCATTATTGCTGCCTCGCGAGCCTAATAAAACAATAGAAACTTGAATAAAACCGAAAACAATGGAAGCAGAAACACATCGAAGACATCATTGCTTCACTTACCCTCTGCACCGGCGTGCGCTGTTCTCGCACATGAGTTGCCACCACAACAGCACCAGAACAAGTTGGAAGTCGATGAACCGTAGAAGGCTGGAAGGGCCAAGGAGTAAAGGTTTAAACAAGTTTTAACAGTAGCGGAAAACTACGATTCCACCGCCGTGGCCAAGCTTTGATTGCCACAACTCCAACAGAAGGACTTGGCTGAGAAAAACAAGACGAATGAGCGAAATAGAGTTCTTCAAACTAATCAAAAAATCTCGGATAGAAAATTTAGGGTTAGAAACTCTAAGGCACAAAACAGCAGAATCGGGAAGCAAAAAAAATGAAAACAGTAATTTTCAGTGTCTTGGGCGTTTATCGATGAACAACGGTCGTAACGACTCGTTGATACTGCACTGGGAATTGAATGAGCAGACGCAGTAGACTGTCAAATTAATTCGTCAAAGCCGCTTCTACATTCGTGCTTGAGAAAACGTATACCGTATAAAAATAATTCAGAAACTCGGATCTGCCGAAGGAATTTGCGATCACAGCCGCAGAAGTCCTGTAGTTGGCCTCAGTTGCTGTAGTCCATATTGACATTTAATTGACAGTGCGACGAACCTCATAGAAAGTGCCATGAAGAATCGGAAGAATTCAATTTCGAGTGAACGGCTCGAGATTAACGTGGAGCACCGCAATCTTCACATCTATGAAAGTAGCCTTATTTCATTAGCGTGCTCAGGTTTTGAGAAAACTATGCCTCTCATCTATGATTGCATGTTGCTCCCGAACGCGCTTGAGAAGGACTATAGATACGATGGCAGGGTAAGAACATATTGTTGATAGATCAATGCTATAGCTGATCGATATTTCTGTTTCATCATTACGGAACTGATCGCTTCGACACTCAGGCCTGGAACGAGATATGGAGACTGATGGGCAGCAGTGTACCCTTTCTTGTCACCTACCGTCAGTGGCACGTCGCTCCCTCTGAGAAGAGATTTGCTGCGACGAATTCCGTCTAACCGGACGTCCATTGACCTCAAATACCGACAATGTTCTGGACTCCTGTCAGACTAATCCTCCTTAAGTGTCAGGAAAGAGAAAAGACGATCTCTATCCCAAATCCATGATCATGATCATGATCGAAGTTTTACGCAAAAATCTATTTCAAAGCAGAGCTCTTTGCAAATATCGCCCATTCCTTGACTAAGTAACGTCAAGGGCGACCAAGTGTGGGACAGAAGCTCCTCGACTATAAGCTAACGATGACATCAACCAAATCCATTATTGCTTAGCATAAAAAAGTAATCACTGCAGAAGAACCGGTCCCAGATGTTATGTGGGAAGAAGTGGTGCATGCAGTTAAACAGATTAAGGCGGGAAAAAGCCCAGGTTGCGGCAACATACGTCCCGAAGAACTGAAAGCAGGTGGATTACCTCTACTCAAAGCGCTGGCAGAGTGCTTCAGATACGGCAGATGAGAAGAGGATTCCGGCTTGATGGAAGAAATCACGGACGATGCTGCTATGAAAAAAGACGATCCCTGAAAGTTTGGACAATTACAGATCCACCACATTGCTGTATCAATCTATGAGACATTCACCAGAATAATCCTAAATCGCCTACTCGGAGACCTGGACATGGCCATGAGCCGACAGCAAGCGGGATTTCGAAGTGGGTATTCCACACTTGACCATCTTCACATTGTACAGCCTATCGAAAAATATGGAGAGTATCGGATTCCCTCATGCGTGGCGTTTGTCGACTACAGAAAAGCATACGACTCGGTCGAACAGAGCTCCAAGAGAAACCTATGCAACTACAGATGAAATCGAGCGAAGTCGGACTTGAAATGAATTTGTCAAAAACGAAGTGGATGCACAACCAGTTCAGTCCCACAGCGACTGCCAAAATAAATGGCGAAACCATCGAGGAAGTAAAGAGCTTTAAGTAACTCGCACGTCAGCTCAGCTTCACAGAAGGCAGCACCGGAGAGTACGGCAGGCGCAGGAAAGCAGCTTGGTCTAGCTTCAACAAAATCCCAAAGTTATTACTAGACGAAGACCTCCCAATAGAAGTGAAAGCGTCCTTGTTCCACTCGACGGTGATACCCTTTGTTGTACGGCACAGAATGCTGGTGGTCTAGGAAGGCAGATGATGAGATTGCTGTGATGCAAAGATCAATGGAACGTAGAATTTGCAACTGTCACTTCGTGAACATATCACAAATACACAGCTGCGAAGACGAAGTGGCCTTGTTGATGTTGTTCAGGAAATGTATAAACGTAAAAGAGAATGGGCAGATCATGTGGCACGATTGAAAGACAACCGATGACCTTCCGACTAACGAATTAGACCCCATTGGATCACAAGCGAGCGCCGGGAAGGCCTAAATTGTGGTGTGCCGATATTATGGTGAATATGCTTGGCCAACAATGGAAACGACGTGCGCAGGATCGGAATTAATGGCTCATAGTCCACTTGCGTGAATAGCGAAGTTGGCGAGGACAAGCTGGATACAAGTGATAAAAGTGTGGTTTATTTTGCGTTGAAAAAAAACCGACTGGATTCCTCAAAACGTTTCGGACACCCTAATAGATTAGAAAATTTATGTAACGATAAAAATGGTTTCGGAGATTTGCACATGGTCTGATTTCGAGGCCCCTCTGATACCATATGTGCCGGAATGAGATCGAAAACCATACTGGACACAATAAAGGGCCGGAGAGTGTAGCATGGTCAGCCTCCGCCCCTCGCTAGGCTGACTACAAAATCTAATTGCTCACCACTTTCGCATTGGAGCAACGATAGCGAAAAGTCGATCAGCTGATCGACCGCCTCCTACTGGTAATAATATTCGACTGTATTCGTACTATTCGACAACTATTCTACTCTGTTCTGCTCTAATTAATTATTCTCAGCCGTCGTCGAAAGGATCATGCGAGTATTTCACGTATTTGAAATGGGAAATGACTTTTTCCATGGAGTTATGGCGATGTCGTGATAATTAAAATCAAATTTTTCTTATTCGCGTATTGTTGGGTTTTTTTCATGGAATGTTCATAAAAGCACTCTTGAACTTTTCTCATAAGATGATTGAAGTTTGTAAGATACTTTGAGTAAAATATTGCATCACCTGTATCACCTGTCGTCCCGTTGATCATCGAAATCCTCGAGCGGGCGCCAGTAACGTCTCCATTCGTCCCTGTCACGAGCCAAAGTGGTCCAGTGAACCGTTCTCGCTTCAGGGACACGAGGTTCAACATTCCTTTCGTTCAGAGCTTTCGTGAAGAAGTCTGACCATCTCGTTGGCGGCCGTCCTGGTGTTTGTTTCACGTCTCGAGGGACCCAGTCAGTAACCGCCCTGGTCCAACGGTCATCACTATATCGCATAACGTGTCCGGCCCACCTGATCTTCGATTTCTTGGCGTAATCAACGGCATCCCTGATCTTCGTTCGGTGACGGAGCTCGGAACTCCGGATTCCCTTCTGCACTTGCGTGTATAGGGAAATTCCGAGCATCGTCCTTTCCAAAGCGCGTTGAATAACGCTGACAGCATGTTCATCCTGCTTTCG
>UZAF01017760.1:0-13729 GCA_900617895.1 Haemonchus placei
GCGAGAAACAGACTTGTTTACTACAGTGAAGATGGCCTTTTACCCCAAAGTTACTTCACCTTTTAGGACCCCAAATCCCACGAATTAGGAGTCCCATGAAGCAGGGCGACATTCTGGTCAAACTGCAGCTTCAAACCTTGTAGCACTTCCGGAATAGCACTTTGATTTCTGTGTAACCCGAATGCATGTCGCATCCTAGGGTGTCAGTCAACGAACACAAGAGACCTACGAGAATCTTATCTCTAAGCGCATAATTATGCATCTCACCATGAGCGTGGGCTTCGTTGAGTGTAATCAGGGTCTGTGATTTGTGAACATACTGAATTCTAAATAGAGATTGTTTACGGATGACATTCGTCTGCCTCCGAAAATTGCACTCGACGTAAGCTAAACGTTCATTTCGAATAGGAGTCAAAAACAAATACGATGACGAGTATTGGTTTCATGTTGTGAAGTGGGCGTCGTAAAACGCCGTTGCAGAGCAAGATGCAACGTCTGGAAAACCTCGAAGCCAGGGGATCCGTGCCAAAGTAAGGTTGTTCCAAAGGAACCGTGTGTAGTCTTTGTCCCCAAAGAGAGAACATCCATACCTGTAATACACCCTCTCCCTTAAAAAAATGCTCATGAGTTACTTCTGGATTCAGTCCCCTTTCAGCTCTTCTATTAGGTTTTGAAGGCAATCGTGGTGTAGCAGCGAGTGCTTCAAACCTCTATATCACACGCATGATCTGGGGAATGAATCATAGATCGATAGTCGCCCTAGTCATTCAAGTGTTCCATCCCCCAGGGGTCGCTTAGCAGGTACCACACCCATCTGGGGGATAAAAGCACTGACTTATTCGTCGGTTGGGCCGCAGCAAGTCGAGTATGAGTCTCAAAGCGCCATGGCGATTTTGAATGGAGTTCGAGTGTGGCATCCCAAAACGGAATTGATCATAGCCAAAGTTTCATTCCTTTTTAGCTTTTAGTTAATTCTGCGTTTCCGATCGCTAGTAGAATGAAACTTGCACCTGAATGTCAAAAACTACCTTTCAATACGACAATTTATGTGCTGAGTTCGAAGTTCTTCTTCCGAGGTGGAATCAAGCGTTCTCTGTAGCTCTCGAGTGCCTTTTTTCCTAGGTAAAAGACTCCCTTTCTTCAGAATTGCCTTGAATTGCTCGCCTACCTTAGACATAATTTACCTAGACCTAGTTTGTTTGTTTTAGTTGAATGTTCACCCAGAATCTACGTCATCGCCGTATGTCATTCGATCCGAGCACGCCAATTTGAATTTTTTTGGTCAAAAATCGAAAATGACTTGAAATGCGTTGGAGGGACACGGGCTCACATTTGCTAAGTAAACCTCTCACATCATGGGCTCCACGTGGGATAAGGTCAATAGCCAATTCTGTTAATAAGCTTTCAAATAAAAAGCTGCCCTACCAAGTGACTATCCTTCAACAGCTTAGGAAACACCCCCGCTGTAGCGTTTCCAGTTACCGACAAAAAGGCAGGCATGCATTTGAAAAAAAATTTACGTCCTTTTTCTGGCTGCTGCGTTATACCAGCGAGACCGTAAGAAGAGCGCGTTGGTCTTCATAGTACTCTGAAGGTACTCTGAAAACGCGATACTCTCAAGTCCGAGGTTTGGGTTTGAATTTTGTCGAAAGCCGGATTTGAATCCCATAAGTTAGCAACTCTGAGTTTGCAATAGCTCTTCAAGTAATTAAATAACTGGCTTTGTGATTCTAGGAATAAAGAGACAAATTTTCTAATTATTTTTGTCAAGCGAGTATAAAGACTTAGCGGCAGCATGTCTGGCATTGAAAAATGCCACAGCCATGTGGCATAGGTCGAGTATTGCAGTACTGGTACTGAAAAGGAACCTATGCGATGTGGGCCTCAAACATATCCTCTTTTGCCTTTTGCCCATGCATGATCCGGGCCTTAATTGATGGACAAACTGAATCACTGTAGTTCACTGTAGAAGGCTTTTGTTCGCCCAATATCGGCGTGTGAAATAGTGGTCACAGACTTAGCTGTCAATCGAACCATCTCTATGTAACAACCAAACTTTGCCCTTTGCACAAGTCCAGTCCACTGCCAAACATTTCATTTGGGAAATCAGAAGATTGATGAACTCCTTGTTGCGATGTCTTCAGGTAGGTTATGTAGTACGCTACCCAACTATATTGTTTGGTTTATGGGGAAGCTGAGCAAGAGCAACAGAAACGACTATATCTCCTGGCCCATCCAAACCGACCAAATTTTCTATCTAATTACGACCAGTTAATTGAAAACAGATTAGCCGAGGTAATGTATGTAGGTGCTAATTTTCACTAAAACTCTAGAATCTATCGAGAAGGCCAATACTCTCCATGCCCCGGAATTGCTGGTCAGGTGGCTTATTCCAAATTTGTATTGGTTCTAGCATTTTCTACATTGTAGTAGGGCATTCCAGCTCTACTATATGTTGCCTAATTGGGAAATTAATTTACATTCTGGACGCTTTTTTTTGCCTCTGAATACCTCTATTGTATCAATTGACAATGTTTTTTCACGAGTAGGTTTAGTGTTTATTTTCTCATTAGTTGTTTGAAATCAGGAACGCAAACGTAGAGAATCTCCCGGAAATGTCACCTCTCCACCCATATCAGCACAGAAAACGCAGGTAAGTCTTACTCAAAAGCCATATTTTCTACTAATCATGGAGTGGAATCGTCAACCTCAGAGAAAAGCATCAGCCTTTAGTTTTTCTTCAACGAACCGAACGAACATTTGCCTACACATAATCCCGGGATAAATGCTGCCAAACATCACCAACATTAGCACCGCGTTCACCATCGTCGTCGCCATTACAACACGTAAGAACTTTAGTTCATTGCTACCTTTTTTGAATACTTTTTCTATAGTACATGAGGAGGATGCATACTTCGTGGAACTATAAGAGGCGCGTGCCTGGAAACCGTTTCCAATTTCGAGTCTTTCCGTATCAAGAATAACCACATTCAACAAGACGGAGCTACTAAAATCTAAAAGTCATTGCAAAACTTCAGTTTGTACTTTGGGTATCCTTCGGCAATCCAAAAATTGTAGTATTATATTATCAAAAAATCGGATCAGTTCATCGGCTGCCATCTCGATGATCATCGACTTGCTCGTCCGTGTGCTCCTGATGTCTCTACTTTTTCCTTTTGGAAATCAACATGGTTCAGTAGATAGACCTCCTTCGATAGGCACGAGCAATCCATGTCCTTTAGTTTAGTGCTTTCGACGAGCCTCATTAATCACCCTTGTGCAACGGTCGACAGAAGATCGCGTTGTATGCTTCACCTGATCTTCGATTCCTTTGTTGAAAAAAACAGCCCGTTCTCCCATTCACGGAGTTTAGGGTTTTGGATTCCCATCTGCAAACGTACACCGGGATACTACGAGAACAGTTCTTCCTCCTGCGCCGAATAAAGCGACGACATGATAATATTAATTCTACATTCCGAATCTCTGGTGAGTGGGTGTTAGCAGCAATGACCGCACGGTCAGAAAGACAGTTGTGGACCCGGGTGTTTTCCGTTTCTTCACTATTAACTTAGTGTGCGTGAACAATTTCCGCGCAGCTTATTCTGCTGAGATTGAAGCCCGTTCTCGTTCTCGCCATATCTCCAATCAAAACTCGGTGGCACAAAATTGATGTCGTCTTTGAAGTGGAGCCCAAGAGCTGCCACACTTACACAATTCAATCCTAACTGGTGCATGTTGTTTTCAAGGGTGCCCCTGAAACGTTTGGACGAGATACTGCGCACCTACAAGCCCCTTCTATCATGTTGGCGACGACTTCATTGTAGAGGGTGGGGTTCTGGTCCTGACTTAGTTGTGAAGCTCACCGAGTGCCTCATATATATTGAAAGCTTTACCTCTTCACCCAGGCTAGGTACATATGACGAGTCATGGGCAATGCAATCCACCCACGTTAAATACAAAGAAAAACCAGAAACTGTTCTTGTTTTTTTCTAAACACCGTTCCCTCCGTCCCTTACACAAATGAGTTCACGCCTTTCCCTGCTTTCCTGTGAAGTAAGGTTCAGTTGGATGTGGTACCCTATACGTCTTTCCTCACCAATGTCATCAAAATATTAAAGTAAACACATTATTTTGCGATGTAAAACTTTAATGACAAGCAAACAAACAATAGCAAGCAGACAACAACAACAAAACGAAGTTGAGAGCTTTGAATTAACAACTTCACATTTTATAAATAAAGCCACAATCACTTCACCTATCAAATTGTCGATAACTTCTCCGTTCTCACTTCTTCCTATCTGGAGCTAAAAAAAGGTGAATTTGTAATGACGCCCTGACTTTTTGTTTCTAATTCTGTCAGTCGCGGGCAAGTTGTTCTTCATGGTCATTATCTATAAGCGAGCAGTCAGTGGTGTTTAGCATTGTGATCCATTAAAAAGTATGAAATATGGAGTCAAGAATCAGCCCGTAGTGTCAATAAATGGTTTTATTTGATAGAAATGTCACACGCATACAGTAGGAGCCAGTAAGCAAGTTAATGAGGGGCATGGCGTAACGACCGCATTTGGAGTCGCTCAGCTGCTCCGAAGGGAGGCAACTGCAATGGAAAACTGGAAACGCACAAAGAACACGAAGTTAAGCTGTGCGTCTTTCTCTAGATAGGTAAAATGATATTCGAAACATCAAGAAACCGATCAAAAGTGTGAAGAACAACAATCGCAAGGAGCAATTTCAATGAATCTCACCTCACAACAGCGAAGATCGCCTACCAGTTCAATGCGTTCTCTATGAAGATTGAGAAGTTTGCAGTTGGGCCGCCAATTGATATCAATAAAGATATCGTTTCAGCAACTTCAGAACCAAAAGGGAATTTTTTTAAGACTCCCACTGAACTGTACAAGAAACATTTTTTTCTGGTGAATGAGCCATCATAGCTGGTTGAAGTGAATTACCGATTTCCTTCAGTCAATCTATTCTGAAAATAAAAAAATAGGTTTTACTAAAGGGAAGAAACTTTTGACCACCGCCTTAACCCAGTGGGAACTACTGTCTCAGGGAACGGCGGGTGTTTGAATTTTCTTTTCGCTGAGAAGACGTCGTACAGCAGGTAACTTCTCCAAGATGAATGAGGTGGATGGGCTGGAAGCCGACCCAGGAGGTAGAGAAACCCCAAAGAGTGGCCCGGGAAGAAGTTGCGCTATAAGGACTCCAGACGAGCTCTACCACCTTGAGCAGCATTCCTGATCTAGCGTGGGTGGTACTTGAGCAGCATTCCTGATCTAGCGTGGGTGGTATACTAATAGTCATCATCCCATTTCCTTCGCAGTAAGGGTGGTCTCCACCCTTTCGAGTAATACAGCCCCGAAGATTAAGGAGTCTGCGGTTGGCCCACCTGATTAATTGATCGATCGTTTCAGCAAATTCAGAACGAAAGGGGAATTTTTTTAAGACTCCCACTGAACTGTACAAGAAACAATATTTTCTGGTGAATGAGCCACCATAGCTGGAAGGGAAGAAACTTTTGACCACCGCATTAGCCCAGTGGGAACTACTGTCTCAGGGAACGGCGGGTGTTTGAATTTCCTTTACACTAAGAAGAAGTCGTACAGCATTTTAACTTCTCCAAAATGAATGAAGTGAATGGGCTGGAAGCCGTCTCAGGAGGTAGGGAAACCTCACAGAGTGGCCCGGGAAGAAAAATTTGCGCATTAAAGATTCTATCCGAGCTCTCCCACCTTGAGGATCACTCCTGGGCTGGCAATTGCCTCCAATGTGTGATTTTCAAAGCTAAAGTGTAATCTATCAATGAGGTCCTGGTCAACTTTCCCCCAACCGTTTACGACTGCTTTCTTAAACTCACTGATACCTCCAACTGCTTGTTCTCTTCATAAATCTTCCATATCTTGAATCCCATACGTTTTCCACTATATTCAAGTAGGGGCTGTTAGCCAGCCAGGGCGAAATCCGAGTTGGTGCCGACTAAAGCGGTCTTGGTTGCTTGACTGACGTGAATCGGAGCATCATTATGCACAAGTAAGAGGATCGAATCCGAATTCATCTTTGAAATTTTCCATATCAACCAAATTTCGGAAATATATTCACAGAAGAGGTCAACATCCTCCCCTTGTTTTTTGAGCAAATCATTGATGCCCTTTGACCAAAAGACAAGAAGCTGTGACTCAACGGAATCACTGACTCCTTTTTCAGATTACGTGAAGTGACGAACTTCCTTTCCTTCAAAAAGTTGCTTGATCAGGCTGAGCGCATGGAAAGGGGCAACGTTCTTGGAGTAGGACAGATGAACGACTGGAACAAAGCGAGTCCGCTGGAGTTTTGAAAGGTGTCTAAAGCCAAATTTCGACGTACGCTTTCCTTATCTATGGGCCAAACATAGTGTTTTGGGCGTCCTTCTCTTACCGCCTTGATAAAATACTGACTAATACATAGTGCTAAGGCACAGCTATGACTATTTACTCTGTGCCCAGCAAGTGTTGGAATGGGTTCTTTCGCATCCAGAAACTTCTAAGCAACTTCTGTCGTCGCATTCTCCTCCGACCCCTAATTTTACTATTTTTGAAGATTAACACATTTGTTAATACGTATACAAAAGCGGGTCCTTGCCCACTAATGCACTATACTGAGCTGTCATATCTCCAGAACTAGATATCCAAAAATTATTGCGAACTAAGCGTTTGAGACCTAGCTACAAGCAATTATATGACGTCTGGAAATTCAAAGAAATTTAGCTGGCTCCTTAAGGGCATTTCATAGCCATCCCCATCTGGTCCTTGTTTTCGGCGCGGATTCTGGGTCTTCACTTGCAATTTCTGCTCAAATAAAGGGATTTTCTGTGACTTTTTGCTTCACATCCTGGCTTCATGCCAAAAGCTGTTTTTGCAGAAACCTTCCGATGTGATAACTTGTTTATTCACCTAGTGATAATCGCAATAGATTGCACCACAAGGACGACCAAGGACGATTTAAACCTACCTTGCAACCTCATCGAGCGGTCGGCATTACCTCCAGCCTTCATTACCAGAAATTTGAAGTGAGTTGCTACTTTGCTGAATGGCGATGTCTGAACATCAGTGCATTCGTACACCCGTGGTTGTCAATGAAACTGAAAAGCTCGGTTGACCGAGACGGTATTCGACACCTAGTTCCAAAAAGGCCATCGTCTGCCTTTAGCCCATCTTCTTCCACTCCTCCGTGTGCCAACTCTTCTTTCCGTCGGCAATTTCAAACTCACTGATGCCTCAAGCTCTCCTGAAGAAATGTAATTCTATCAGGGAGAATTTCAGTGCGCTTTTTGACACTCTTCTGCATTGTCATCGCGGAAGTAAAGTCGACATGCCTCCTAGGAAATTCCACTTTCATCACACGTATACCGGTAAGGCTTTGCTTCCATGAAGTTCTAAAAAGGTCTTCTAATCAGATGTTAAAGTAGACAAACGATCACGCCAATTCCAGATATTCAAGCATACAATATGCGTAACCCGAATCTCCTTTTATGGTCATTCTTGCGTCGAAAAACCAAAAGTGTATTACGGTGCTGTGGAGGATGAGGAAAAATTGCATACAACAACTGTACGTTTACAACCAATCATTATTACTGATATGTTGAAAGAGAGACTTTAAAAACGTGCGAAATTGGGCTTTGTTGAGATTCCCCTGTAGAGGCTTCATATCTCATCTGCTATCTCTACAAATTCGACCCACATCAAGGCGTTAGTGCGAAAAATGGGCTTTCAGTGGATTTGGGCAGAACCGACTCTTATCACAGAGTATCAATAAGAGAGACAAAAGTGTGGTGGTGGGAAGGTAAAGGGAAAGATGTAGTGTTCAGCATTGGTAACAAAGCTGAGGGACTCACTACCTGACTGTGTTAAGATTCCGTACTACCTACTAATGTGAAATCGTTGAGTCATGGAATATATACAGAAGATTACCTAAATCTTCTGTATATATTCCATGACTCCACGATTTCACATTTTACCGGTTGAAAGCTTGAGACCACCAACTGATGTTCACCAAGGAGTGTTCTGAGGGCATCACTCCTCTGATGTAGAACAGGTGGTTCCAGGAGTCTCATGTTTGGCCGAACATGACACGCATACAATAATCATATTTATTATGAGCTTCAACTCTACAAACACTAAAGATACATGAATATTCAACAGCCTAGAATTTGAAGTTATCGAGGTCCCTTTCCTTGATGTATTGATTATTGATACATTGAGGGACTTCACCTTGAGAACTTTCCCGAACGGGTCCCCCACTCGCGAGGGACTTCCACTATCCTCCATCAGGCTAGCTGCATGGTTCTCGCCACTGCCAGCCCTCGGAATGTCGACAAGAGGTAGCGGATCGAATCGATGTACGGTCGCATCACTCAAACGACGATTGCTCCGGTAGAGCGTCCATGAGAACCGAACTCCCCGTCAGGGCCTTGCTATCGCCTACGGGCTGCTTAAGTACCCCCAGAGGCGTGGGGCGGGACACGAGAAGGATCTTCATGAACGGAGTTCATGACACTCCCGGCCAAGCGAAAGAAATTGTGCGATATGCGACGTGGTTTCCTCCCCGTTTTTTTTCTTTGTTTTTTTTTGTTTTCGAAGGTGAAGTCTGATTGACAAATTTTGGTAAGGGATTGGATTGAAATTACAAGATCATATACGACTAGAATAGTACGTAAATTCTGCTAAACAAGATACCTGTTCACGATACAAGTACAAACACTAATGTTAAAAAATAGTAATAAATCACCATGCTAATGCAATCGTATCTATATATCAAGAACAATTCAAGAACACTAGTGGTTACGTGATCACCTTCATGTTGTTTCGCTATTGCGGTCTTCTATCCATGTTGGTGTTGTGGTATCGTGTTAGAGTAAGGCCATGTAGGTAATACCTTATTCCTGTAGCTTATGAAATTGATTTTGACTTTGACTGCATTGGCTACCCGCAGCTAAATCATTTATTTGCCTCTTGTCAAAAGTTTTATAATCAACAAAGACGGGAGGCATAACACCATAATCGACCTAACAAATACAAAAAGTGCATCAAAGTGCAATCGGAAAAATTACAAATAAATTTGAATTGAAATTTGAAAAGGTAATTGAATTGTTAGAGCATAAACACGATTGAAATTGAAAACTTGAATATTGAAGAAAAGAGAAATTGAGATTTGAAGTTTGAATTGAAAGGGGTACAATTGAGGAAATGAGACTTGAAAAAGAGATTTAAATTGAGAATGAGACTTGAAGGAGATATATTGAAAATTGAGAAACGAAAAATTGAGAACTTGATAAATTGAAAAAGAAAGTCGAGGAATTGAAAATATAGAAAAATTGAAAAGCAAGAGTTACCATTGAAAGTTATATGGACAGAATGCACTGTGATGGTTGTCGCTTCTGTTGGCGTTTCTACAATAAAAACAAAAACTAGGTTTAGGGCAAGAAGTCGCGAGGTGGTTGGCTTTTAGCAGACAGCGTTCGCACCTGTTCCGCTAGAAGATCCGACGTCTTCGGTCGGAAAGGGTGCGAAAGCGCGAACAATCACTAGTGTGATGATTATCATCACATAAGGCACAACGTAGCTGTTGGAGTGTTGGGCCTTCCACCTGGTGGCTCGGTCCTGGCTGGGGCTAACGCGGGGGTGGCGGTGGAGTTGCCAGCTCCCGGATATCCTTTAAGACTTCCATGTGGTCCTGGAGTTCTTCCATGAGGCCCTTCTGTTGTTCATACACTTGCTCCAACCCATTGAGGGTGAGGTTGAGCCCAGCTTTGGTGGTCCTTTGGTCGACCACGTTAAGGAGTGTCTAAAGTGAACGTTGTAAGATTGATATTATCGTCCCATTGGCAGTTTTCTTTCGTTTATTTTGCATGTACTAGTGAGGCACTACCTCTCCACGTCGGGCTGCTCGTCGACTTTTCAAGGGTTGTCCGCTTTTGGGTCTATTGTTCGGTCGTGTCCACTTCTCAAATTAAGTTTTTTTTNTTTTTTTTGTCTAAAAAAGCTTTCCTTCAAAGATTGACTTGAAGTTGACACGTTGCCGTTCTGTATTGAATTCTTTAGCGACGAAAAAAAAGGGGGGGGGGTGCCCCAAATATGTGGGAGAACTTGAGCTTGAATATAAACTTGAATAAATTGTAGTGTTAGAAGAACTGTATTAATTGAGACAATTGAAATTGAGAATTAGGGTACTTACGAAAGTGCTGTTGACGCGGTTCTTGATCGATTGCAGTTCATCTGTTCTTCCGAGAACTCTATTTATTTTCCTGTGTACCATGGATAGTTCCTCAGCCTGCGATGGTCCGCGTGGTTCGTCAAAGGGCTGCAGTTCCTCTATGGGTGGGTGGCGAGGCTCTTCTTGCTGTTGAGGTTGCGGTGGGTTGATGTTGACGTTGACCTCTTGAACTTGAACTTCATCTTGAACTGGTTCCACCGGTATCTCCTCTTGACCTTCTTCCATAGGCTGCTCACGGTTTTCTTGATTCATCTCTGAAAAGATCGTTGTTTGATAAAAAGCAGTTGAAAATCTCCCTGTGTGATGATTGAAGTACGAGCAATTTGTAGTAGTGAAGTTAAAGTAATCTGTAATCAAACTATACTAGTATTTTCGAAGAAGCGAATTTACGTGAAGGAGCGGAGTAAAGGGGAAAAATAGAACGTAAATTCATTGTTGAGTTATTGCCGACTATACTTTCTGACAAGCAGGGAGAACAAAATACGAAGGGGTAGATGGAAGAGAATTTTGAAAACTTCTTGAAAAGATGAAGAAGAGCACACGCTCCGACTACCCGAGGGAATAAGAATGTCACTGTTGAACTCGTCGAAGCTGCCCGTTTCGCAGTTGTTTTGGTTGCGCAGAGATATGCAGCAATGATAAAGGCGGCAATGGGAATGCTCATGAGAACGATTACGGTATAGAGGTAGAAGTTTCTGCAAACGTCAAGAAAGTGAGCTACATCTGGAAATTCCCAGTCTAAAGCCAAAGAGCTGTGAACCAAATCTGCCGATTGATTCCATAATTTTAAGTATTTCCAAAACGGTTCCATATGATGATGTTGATGTAGTTGAGAGTTCCCTTGAGTTCCAAAATCGTTATTTGCTCTCCACATTGCACGCGACATTTTTCGTTTACGCTCGCTTTGTTGAAAAACAGCCGTACTTGGTTTTCTGTCGGCTTCCGTGTGCATGTTAGCACGAATTGTTGATTACCGCATGAGGCTCGCGCGGTTGCGCGTGGTACGTTTGCTGTACATTTTATTGTGGCTACTGTGCCTTTGTAGCAGTTGTAGCAGCCACTGAAAGCGGTTGCGATCACATCGCATTTGAAATCAACTACTTTTCTTGTCAGTTGTGTGATTGTTGGATCGAGTTGTATGGCGAGCTCTACGAGGAAGGACTTTGTTTGAATTTTCGGTAGCTGCTTAGGTCCCGTTACGACAACTCCATTCGGGATGGGTAACGGTAATACGTGTGAGAGATGGTATACGTGCGATATGTTATTTTGTGTACAATAGCACGATATGGAATCTTCAGCCGGATTGCATTTGCAGGTGTCTTTTATGCTGCACTGGTTTGAGGAGTTGAGATTTGAAGGGTTGGAAGTGCAGGCATAACTGAATGTGACGTCGTCATCTATGTAGGCTGTTGTCTTGTTATTGCTGATGAAGCGTTTGTATTGAATAGAAGTTGGTGAGAAGTTAAGGTTGGTCACTTCGATTGTCGCGCTGTCAAATCGGCGACCCTCCTAAGGTCTTAGTTCTCCTGTGATTGCTCTTTGGTTTTGTTGAGTGTCCAATTGCTCTAATTTGAACTTGACGGTTTTATACCACGAGGAGCATTGGAAGATTTCATAGATCTCATCATCTGTTAGGACATGGTAAATCCTGTAGAAGAGACATCCAGAAGAAGGGAATCCGCATGAACATCCCCATCCTCCGCATGATTCTGTACAGTAGGTGATTCCTGTGAAGTTATTCGCTTCTTCAAGCTCCTTTACGCGTGTATCTGGCGATATCCCAGCGCATTTAAGTCCAACACAAGAACCCCTGTGTGGACATCTCTTGCTGAACTGTACTTGAGTTCTGTGTTTCGAGTAGAGTACAGCGTTTCTTTTTGACATCTCAATATGATTTCACCTACTGTAATTATCATGACATGTGTTTGAATCTCCTTCTGTTTCATTTGCAGGCATAATTCAGACTGCATGGAGTTGATTTTGACAATAAGTGTTGAATGATTATTGCATTTGTGATCCCTCTGATCGCATTGNCCCATCCTCCGCATGATTCTGTACAGTAGGTGATTCCTGTGAAGTTATTCGCTTCTTCAAGCTCCTTTACGTGTGTATCTGGCGATATCGCAGCGCATTTAAGTCCAACACAAGAACCCCTGTGTGGACATCCCTTGCTGAACTGTACTTGAGTTCTGTGTTTCGAGTAGAGTACAGCGTTTCCTTTTGACATCTCAATATGATTTCACCTACTGTAATTTTCATGACATGTGTTTGAATCTCCTTCTGTTTCACTTGCAGGCATAATTCAGACTGCATGGAGTTGATTTTGACAATAAGTGTTGAATGATTATTGCATTTGTGATCCCTCTGATCGCATTGNCATGCTCTGCCTGCTCTCCTTACTGTGTGTACTAGAAAGTACACTGTAATAAGTATACAGTAAAACAGCGCTGCTGCTACTACGATTGCTACCCTTGGCCAGCATTCTGGATTTATCATTGGTGTGCAAAATGTGCAGGTGATCTGTTCGCAAAATGGGCTAGGAGAGCAAGCCCAATGAAACGCTTGTGTATTATTGAAAAGTAATGTCTTGACTAATATGTGGTACGAATGCAGGGTGATTTCTGCTGGAAATTGGACCTTGATAATTTTGTCTGGGTGGTCTATTTCTAGGCAATAATCATTAGCGCGAACATGTATTTTATCTTGGTGTTGTTGCATCTTGATAATTATGCCTCCTTTTGTGCACTGTATTGCGCTTTCTTCGTTCTTTGTGCTCGCTCTCGATTGAACGGTTGCGCAAAGGCTCGTCAATAATGCGAGCATAAGCCAGTGTTGATGAAATGCAGGGGATCGATTCCTGCTTCTGTGGTCGTTGTGTACTCCGACGACTGTTATGTGATAGTCTTTGTTTTCTTTTGCGCGGCGTGGCAGCCATGGTCGAGTTCGCTTGACCGTGCGATCGTTTTGGGGCTCATTTGTATTATGATCCGTCGGGGATCTTGATATTGACTTTTCAGTTGACTAATTGCTTTCTCATAGGAATCCCCTGTTCTCGGTATCATTTGAAGCGATCTAGCCGCTTCTCCTTTGCAGCAATTAATGAGGATTGACAGTTTTTCAATGTTGGAGTAGGGTTGCTTATGTACCAGCTCGTGGAATAATTCCCAGAAGGAGTCAAACTCAGAGGGGTTGCCGTAAAAATGTGGGACTTTTAGTTCGTTTCCTAAAAGTCGTCTCTCCATTGAACATGATTCTGCTGTGAGGGCTGGGGTTGATCTAATAGCCCTTGTACGTTTTCCCTTTTGAGTTCATGTCTTGCAGTGGCTTCTTGACATAAAAGCCCCACCAATCTTTTCTCTAATCTGCGTTTGACTTCTTCCGCTTGGTGAAGCAACACTTCCCCTCTTTTCTCAGACCAGTAGTTATCAAATTCCTTTTCAACGTCGTCTTTGACGTCTTGAAAAAGGTCATTGATAGA
>UZAF01017760.1:14893-41953 GCA_900617895.1 Haemonchus placei
TGAGATCGACGGACTTTCAGAGAGCCCATGGGAGGCACAGGTGCACACTTTGGGCCCTAGGAGCACACCCTAAAATTCAATTGTCTGGGCTTCGAAAGTCCGTTTGTAATTTTGAAAACTGCAAATTTTTTGATTAAATACGATTAAGTGAGAACGTATACGTTCTTGAAGGCATTGTTTTTGAGCGATTCGCCTACCATTTTCATCCGCATTCCTTTCCCAAAGCACCATTTCACGATATTTGTGTCAACTGCGTCGTATGATGACAAGTCCGGCCGATGCACCATGTTCTGAGGGCATTACTCCTCAGATGTAGAATAGGTGGTTCCAATAGTCTCATATTTGGCCGAACATGACACGCATACAATAATTATATTTATTATGAGCTTCAACTCTACAAACACTAAAGATACATGAATATTCAACAGCCTAGAATTTGAAGTTATTGAGGTCCCTTTTCTTGATGTATTGATTATTGATACATTGAGGGACTTCACCTTGAGATCTTTCCCGAACGGGTCCCCCACTCGCGAGGGACTTCCACCTATCCTCCATCAGGCTGGCTGCATGGTTCTCGCCACTGCCAGCCCTCGGAATGTCGACAAGAGGTGGCGGATCGAATCGATGTACGGTCGCATCACTCAAACGACGATTGCTCCGGTAGAGCGTCCATGAGAACCGCACTCCCCGTCAGGGCCCTGCTATCGCCGACGGGCTGCTTAAGTACCCCCAGAGGCGTGGGGCGGAACACGAGAAGGATCATCATGAACGGAGTTCATGACAAGGGGTATCAGTTAGTGGATAACACAAATGCCCCACCGGAGTACCCATGTTATCCCAGTATTTAGAGTTAGTGGATAACACAAATGCCCCACCGGAGTACCCATGTTATCCCAGTATTTAGAGGACTGATAAAACTTGCACGCTACCCTCGCTCTAGTGCCTTCTTAGTAAGACAGCAAACCGGTGGGATTAACTGAAATGTAAGGTTCAATGAATCAGAGGAATTGCCAAACCTTCTTCAGCTCCAAACGTTATTCAGTGAGCTTCGCATCTAATTTCAGAGCCTTGCCTCAGACCCATTACTTCCAATTAATTAGGACGCTACCCTAGATTGGAGCAGCTAATCGTTGTGACATTAAGGTCTTTCCTTAGACGTGATCTTGGATGCTGGTTCGGATCCGTTTTTTCGAAATTATACATCAGAATGTGAATGGAAGTGTCTCTGAAATCGGCTGTACACACACCATGCTATAGCTTGGTATCTCTTCAGAGCAATCTCAGTTAAAAGATCAGAGTGAACAATTCAATGACGAAAATGGGAAAAACATTTTGACCAGTTGGAGAAATCGAAACGTTCCTGGACAGCAATGAAGCGATCGTGCTCGACTACATTCAGATGACGAATCAAGGGAATGCTAAAAGGATTCAGTCGTGGTCTTGGTTTAAACACACCCCGACTACAATGGCCTAACCCTCCAATTTCTCCATGGCTCATGGTCGGAGAGGAAATCGCTTCGGATTACAGATAGTCACTTTGACATAGGATAGGATAGTTTAGACCACCACCAACAGGTCCATCACATGATGATCATCGATTTCCTCGAGCGGTCGCCAGATCTCGCCTCTTCACGAAAGCTCTGAATGAAAGGAATGCTCTGCTCCGCGTTCCTGGAGCAAGGACGATCTGCTGGAATACTTTGACACGCGAAAGGGACGAATGGACACTTCTCTTCGAAATGCAGTAACTAATGCAGTAACTGGCAGGACGACGAAGGAAAGTCATCTTGGTCTTGTAATTGGCGAAGCTCCCCAAGCTTCGCGAATGCTCTTTCCAGCCTCGGCAGCTTCAGTCAAAACTGCAGCTCTTCTCTCCTTCAGATCATCCTTTATCGCATTTCCGCATAGCTTCGCGAGTTCGGACGTTAACTGATTATTGCCTGCAGCTCGTAAGATTCCAAGCTAGGGCATCAGCTCGAGAAACCTCGATGAGGGTCGTCTCTTGGCTACTTGAAAACTCTCTGCTTTCCTAGCACTATCGTGCAAAATATAGCGCGAAGGATAAGGGGATCAATTCCCGTGCAGAACTTCCAAACATCAGTCAGGCAAAACCTCCGATTGAAGACGGTGTAATCTATTATTTCGTTATGGAACTGTCCGCCAAGTGACTCTCATGTCCATCGCAAATGAGAGGGCTTCTGAAACTGCGAGTTTGCATGGATGGTGTGGTCGACATTTTGAACTCGGACAGCCTTTCACCCTACTCATTCCATTCCATTCCAGGAGTCCCGATATGGAGTTTTGATATGGGTCCGTTTTTCTAAGGACAATCTTGGCGTTGAAATCACCGACGATGACTTCGAAGAAAGTATGGCCTTCTCCGTAGATCCTCTACGGACCCATATAAAAAGCTTACAGCTCTTCTTTTCGTAGCTCGATACTCGATACGGTGCGTAAACAGAAGATTGTTAGAGTTGGAGTTGAGCCACATCTTCTCAATCGCGAACATCTGTTCCGGGTGGTCAAGCTTTTGTACGAATTGATGTTTGTTGCCAAGTACGTGTTGATGAGACACCTACATCGCGGACGCCTCTGTTGTCGCATGTTCCATGGCACAGTTTCATCCAATTTCGGAAATGGCGTGCGGAGGACAGTGCCTTCTGGTCTCATCTCAGTCCGATGACGTCGTATAGAAACTTCCCAGCTTGCATCATCAGGTACTCTCCCAGCCGTGTGGATATGCAGACATGCCGTTGAAGTTATATACATATGTATTACTTACGTAATATTACTGAAGAGAATAGTGAAAGCTCTAACGCAAAATTCGTCGAGCAGTAGAATTGCTGGCTGGCGAGAGCAGGACCATATTTCTGTTATACCCAACCACCATTCCCGACTCAGTCCCTCGACCCTTCATAACGAAGTATACCGAAGTGGCGCTGAGCAGATCTCAAGAGGCTCGCTCGCTCGCTCAGAAACTCAGAAAACACACTGTCAACGACTCGTCCTCCACTATCTACTGCATTACTTGTTGCTGAAGTAGTAGCTCGATTCAGGAATTACCGCTTATTTTGTTCCGTTGCTGAGACAGACAATCCCTCTTCCAAGCGGGAAAACCGCAGTTTTATTTGAACTGTGTTCCTTTACACATTTCTGCTTCAGGTGGTACCCGAATGCGCTTTTTCCAACACAGCGGCCGCTTGTATTTGCCGGGGGACTGATTGCAACGACATTAAAAACACAAGAGTGAGAATGTTTGCAATCATATTGAAGGCTACACCCAATTCATAACTATTTCTAGGAAGTTCTCGCAAAATACTTGGCCACAACTAATTCTGCAGAAGTTCGAAACTTTATCCTTTGCTTCCTAGCTAAGGGAGATAAAAAATCATTTGGTATGTCTTAGAATAATTCAAAATAAAGTCGGTACTATGACAGAGGTGGAGGAGCGCAGCAGGTAGTAACATCCCTAATGGACCCACACCCACAATACAGAAGTTGAACCACTCGGGAACCCATAAGCAAGAGTTTACTAAAAAAGGGTAAGTTATTACTTGTACAAAGCTACACCCTCTCCCACACCTCTCCCCCATCCCTCCTCCCTCATGCGAATTGAACTTTAAAACACATGAGGACAGGATCTAAGTGTGATGCCGCCCTAATACTCTGCGAAAGGTCAACCCACTAAAGCTGCCGAGAGTTCTGGAATTCCACAGTTTTATCATCCAAGTTTTTGATGTTATGGCTTCAGTTTCTCAGTATAGCGCCATACCAGTCTTCAGCAGCACTTCCTTTTCGCCTTTCCCAGTTCTTATGATTGTCAAACTCATACCCCATGCGCAATGCGTTCATTTCTCCAAGGAACTTTTTTGTCGTGAACTGATTAAGTTTCGCGAGGTTGATCTAGTTCTGACCAAAGGTACTGCCATCTCTCCTCGAACATTTCTGTAGTCTTCCCTCCGACCTTCGCTATCGAGTACGAGCACACCTGTTGTCATTGTGCTACTCCTAAGGATATTATCCTAAAAATATTTCAAAAAGGCTGCTTTACTGACATTTTCTTTCAAGCGACTGCTACGAAAATGAAAGTGGATGCGCCTAAAAGAAAAATACGTCACAAGAAGAAAAAAAGGGTGAAGAGATCGAAAGTGAGTGCAGTACTTATTTTTGATGACCGCACCTTTTGTCTTTGGATTGAGACATGACCAATATTATGAGACAAACTTCTATACTATTTCGACCAGTATTACCTAGATAATAACTGTGATTTAAGTGAAATTTGGTAGGTCATCACCGAAAAAGGACCTCAAAGCGGTCTCATTAAGTCGTTTGTCTCATCCATACTCCTNGGAGGAATATACGAAACGAGCTTGAATTTTTGCTTCTTGCTTTTTTGCTGTTGTGCTGTATATCACCGAGCGCCGTAAGGAAGGTGTGACGGCTAGGTTTGAGTTCGAATCCTGTTCAAAGCCGGATTTGTTCTCCTTAATTCAACAACTTAACGGTTGGAACAGCTCTTTAGATGATGGAAAAAATAGCTTTGGTACTTCAGGCAGCAAAATCAAATTTTCGAGCATTTTTTTGCTGAGCAAGTATCACTAGAAACCGAGCGAAGCAATTTCTCCAATCGCAACATGTGCAGCATCGAAAAATTCCAGAATGGATTAATAGTTTTTATGTAATAATCCACGGGACAGCAGTCTTAGGACAAAAAATTTTAGGAGGCAAATCCCAAGGATACTATGCGAACCTCGAACACTTGCTCTATTACCTTTTCACCAATCGATGATCCGAGTGCTAACTGTTGGACGAGCAAGGGATACTGGAGCTATATGTAGAAGCCCTCTTTGGTGTGTTCAACGTTGGCCATAAACTGCTGCCTCCAGAGTATGGGAAGATTACTCCCACTCAGTACTTGTCATATGCTCAGAGAAATATGGCAAGAATTGTTCTGGACACGGTGATGGGATAAATCCGGCCAAAAAAATCTTTTTTTTTTCTGGATGCTTTTGGGTAGTGTTGGTGACTTCACCAGAACGTTGGGTTGCTAGTACTCTATCCAGCTCTAGTGTTAGGTTCATAGTGAAAGATAGCATAAGCAACTGAAACGACTATATCTCCCGACCGATCCAAACCATCAAACTTTCTATTTCATCACGACTAGCAGATTAAAATCAGATTAGCCGAAGTTATGCAGATGCTGGCTTTTACAAAAACCGAACTTCAAAGTTTATTGAATTGGCTAATACATATCTAGGCCTCGAAAACTCTAGTTAGGTGGCTCGTTCCGAAATAAGATTGGGTCAAAAAACTAAACCATACTATATATAGTCTCCAACTTCTCTCTTGCTTTTTCTCGGCGTAGCCCCCCCTCCCCCCTCCCCNCCCCTCCCCTCCCGCCACAGGCGACTGGTCATTAGCTTATTTTCTCCGCTCAAGTGATGGAACCCTGGCCTCTGAAGAAGACGATTGCGTCGCCGATTAAATAAGTTGTTCCATCCCTAACAAACTCGTACAGCACAAAAGTATTTCAATTTAAAACAACCTACCATGTATGTTGTCGATTGGGCAACAAAGAAGAATTACGCTAGTTTACAGTCTGCAAGCTTTTTCATGACGGAATAGTTGACCACTATTGTATCGACTGACCATGTTTTTTCACAAGTGGATTTTATATCTTTTTTATCCCGCTAATTGTTTGAAATCAGGGACGCAAACGTAGAGAATCGCCCGGAAATGTCAACTCTCCAATCAGAGCAGCACCAAAAACGCAGGAAAATTCCACGCAAAAGGTAGTATTTCTCAGTTTTCCGTTCATCAGAGAACAGGATCAGCAGATCTCCTTGAATAACATCGGCAGTAGTTTTTCAAGGAACTGATGGAACATGTGTCCACCCATAATCCCGGAATAAATGCTGCCAAACATCACCAACATCAGCATTCATCCCTCGTTCACCATCGTCGCCGCCACCACAACACGTAGGAGTTTCGGTTTATTACTACCCTTTCGTAAATTTTTTTTCTACAAGGGACGAATGCACTTATAGAGGAATAATAAAAGACTGGGACCTTTCAATCGGAGTCTTTCTGTAGGAAGTTTGACCACATTTAGCAAGCTAGAGCAACTAAAATTCGAATATATCAAAAAATGAACTCAAGTGAACTCAATGAATTAGAAGCTTTAGGAGGGAAGGAGCACCGCGGTGAGCGGATTTTCTTTTTTTCATATTTTTCGCACGAGGTAATCGTCCGATCCATCCGGTCACCCAGGTGCTCCTACACTACTTACACTTGTTAGGCTTAGTAAAAAACTACATTTCCTTGGCCAACACCGCCTGAAAGCACATATGGTCAGTGCCCATCCCCCTCTTCGTCTCTGATACAGTGCTAATATATCAAGGATTAAGACGTAACACTGAATTCATTTCTTGATATACTAACCTTGTGAAAGGTTCCCCAAATGCATTTTCAATTGTGGAATGTTTGTGGAAATTCATACATGGCCTGGAAATTGAGACATTCATTAGAAAATGAGCATTCTACAAAACCCATTTAGATTTCACAACTAATTCCATCACCCGTATCACCTGTCGTCCCATTGGCCGTCGATTTCCTCGAGCGGGCGCCAGTAACGTCTCCATTCGTCCCTCTCACGAGCTAGAGTGGTCCAGTGAAACGTTCTTGCTTCAGGGAGACGAGGCCCAGCATTCCTTTCATTCAGAGCTTTCATGAAGAAGTCTGACCATCTCGTTGGTGGCCGTCCTGGTGTTCGGTTGACATCCCGAGGGATCCAGTCTGTAACCGCCCTGGTCCACTATATTGCATTACGTGTCCAGCCCACCAAATCTTCGTCTTCTTGGCGTAAACAAAGGCATCCCTGATCTTCGTTTGATGACGGAGCTCTGGACTTCGGATTCTCCTTTGCACTCGCGTGTATAGGAAAATTCCGAGCATCATCATTCCCAAATCGCGTTGAATAACGCTGACAGCATGTACATCCTGCTTTCGTAGTGTTCAATTCTCTAAGGCAACGTCAAAGCATGAAGGACAGCAGTGTCGAAAAAGTGAGCGCAAAGCCAGATGTTCTTTGTCTTCTCCACTAATCCCTCTACTGTTCGATGTTCTTAAATGCTACCTACGCAGCGCGTTTCCTTCTGCTCAGCTCCGGAGCTAGATCGTTCATCCTCCCATTCCATATGACGCATGATGTTCTCAGAGCACATAAATGTTCGGGCGACATGGCATCGACCTGTCGAACCCTTTTCTTTATGTTGATGATGACTTCTTTATAGAATGAAGAGATCCTGGTCGTGAAGTTATTGTAGAGCTCACGAAGCATCCTTATGTATTGGGTAAGAACACCGTGATTGCCTAGGGCTTCAATTACCGCCTCTGTCTCGAAAGTATCAAAGGCCTTTCATAAATCGATGAACGTAGGACATAACGGCATTTTGTACTCTTCAATGAGTATCTTTGAGTCCTGTAAAAGTGTGGATATGATCGATTGTGCTGATCTCTCTCCGAAACCCTGCTTGCTCGCATGGCTGTCCTTCATCTAATATTCAGCCAATCCTGTTTAGGATGACGCGTGTGAAAGCTTGTAGATTACAGGCAGCAGGCAGGTTAGGATAATTGCCAATATCGTCGGGATCTCCCATCTTTACAGCAACATATCTTGCTATTTTTCCACGACGTGAGCACTTTGCATTCCGACAGGTACCGCGTGAAGAGCCTAGCCAGAGTTCTGGCGATAAGAGGTGGAAGACTGTACAGATGACCTGGTACGCTCCTATCGGAACCGGCCGACGTACAATTCTTCATGAAAGTGATGGCATTTTATCGGAAGGGAGAACCAAAGGAGCGATGATATACTATTCGTCTTGCCTAAGATGGTGTATAGGCAGGTAGACGCAGCTGATTAAAGATCCGAGTAGAAATCGTAGATGACCTCCTCCGTTGTCCTTCAAGATGCAGTACCAGTTCCGTCAGGACGACGGGGGGAAGTTATCTTGCTCTCATGATTGACAAAACTCCAGCCAGCTTTGCGAATGCCCTTTCCAGCCTCGCCGGCTTCATTCAAAAATGCTGCTCTTCTCTCGTTCAGATCATCCTTTATCGCTTTTCTGCATAGCTTCACAAGTTCGGACATTTGTTGGTGATTGCCTGCGGTTCGCGCGACGCTGGCGTGTCAACTCGAGCCTATGGAGAATGTTTTCTCTTGGCTACTTGTGAATTCTCTGCTTTCCTAGCACCATAGTGAAGATGTTCGACGACCTCGTTGTATTCTTCATCGATGTTGTAGGTAACGAAATCTTCCCATTCACTCGCAAAGATAGCGAAGTGGTCCCAGTTGATGGAGGTCTGGAACTTCGTCTCCTAAACCTCATAGCTCTCTCTCTATGCACGAGAAGCAGAATCCATGGAGGATACGATGGTCCGATCCCGTGTAGAACTTTGCAACCACAGCGACATCAGTCAGGCAAAATCTCCGATTGAAGATGATGTGGACTATTTCATTATGGAACTGATAAACTAGTAAGGTGGGGTAAGCCATGGAAGCTGTACGAAAAGAACGTGAAAATATATCCGGAACATATTATTACTACAAACTAAGCCATAGCCAACAGAAATTGTGTTGTTAATTTTAGGTTCAAGTACTTTGATTTTGGGTTGAAATACTTCTTAAAGGCCCATTTCAAGAAAATTTTGAGATAGCTAGATTTAGACAAATAATGGGAGTGATACCCTAGAACCAAATAGTACGAAAATGGCGGAGAAAATGCGAAAATCGTCATATTCAGAGGAATATGAGGGTAAAATTAGACGAGAATGTGACTACAGAAGTTGCATGGATGGAGTTTTTGGGCGATATGTCGAAATGTGCGCACTACTGCGTACAGCTCGCTGCAATAAACTGCCTGCGTGTAAGTTATGGGTCCCGGTGCGATTGGTGCAATCTCTACAGCTTTTACAATGCTTAAGAACCCGTCCGCCTTGAATGTACACGCCGGTTAAGTGGAGAAATCCATTTTGTCGCGGACTGTGCCTTTAAGATAACTATAGCATTATAGAATTTGGAGTGGTTAAGGCACCTTGCTTTTCAAACCTGAAGTAAAGTAATCGCGTATAACAGTTGTGAATGAGGGCTTTTAAGTTGAGAATCAAACCAGCATGGGTAGCATCGCTGTCAAAATTGATTTTATTCCGCTATTACTCCATCTTGGCTATAAATCCGTGAAGCGATTTGCGGACATAAGAAAAGGAAATGCGAAACTGTGACGAAGAATCAAAAAAAATGAGAATAGGATCTGATGGTCGTAGAGGAAGGTGGAATTGGGGGTAACTGGGGTTAGACGAGTCATCTATTCTTTCTGTTACCTTGAGAACCTTGCCATTTCGTCCTGAATTGGCATCACACTTGCATAGAATCGGGACGTACTCGACACTGAAGGTAACTGTCTGGTAACTGTAACTGTCTAACTCAGTACTCTCTCCGCAGATCGGTGGCTGCGCGTACACATCGCAGCTATGGATCCGCTAAAACTGACCATTGATATCCCGTCTAGTAACTTCACATCAAACTCGTCTAAAAGGATTACGTATACATTGAAAATAGGGTTTGCTCTTCAAAGCAATTATGCAATCCTGCTCCCACATTTTTTGGTGAAACACGGTTAGGTGATACATCCTGCCTGCTGGGTCGACACCTTCCGTCCAATATGTCCCCTGTCCCTTATATGTAGGAGGCCATCAACAGGTATCAACCCACCCTTTTCTGAAACTTCCGTACTTCTCGAGTGGAACCAGCTTTGTGCGCTTTCCGTTGCTGAAAACTGCTGAGAGTAAAAACACACGTCAGGTTCAATTCCTCATCGACAGCTGCACGCGACCTCGGGAACTTCAGTCACCTAGACCTCTTTACTTGGAAGGAAAGTAAGGTCTGAAGCTTTCGAGAGGATGCTCTTTGAAATCGCGAAAACTGAATGGGCCTCGAAAATAATGGCCTTAGACGGTACTATTTTGGGAAGTTACTGACTCAGTTGACTCATTCCTGACTCAGTAATTGCCAAAAATCTTTCACTGTAGGCTCGACCATCAACGTTCATCACAGGTTCGGGCTAAATCCATTCTTTTCGATTGAGAAAAACTGAAAATAAATGGGACTGTCATTAGAAGCTCTGAAACAGATCCTCATTGTCGTTCATTGGCTAGCTTGAAAAACAAAAATTATCAATGACAGTGCTTGACAAATTATACCGGTTCTTGGGTCCAAAAAAGATTCCCAGACTTCGACAAAGATCGGCGATAGGGATTGATAAGTGAATGGCATGTTGTGGGATAGGAGAGGATGCAGTTCATTCTAGTATCTATGATTTTCATTGTATTGTTTGATCTAGTAGCTCTTCTCTCCTACCTAGTTGTATCTCGTGGAACGCATAATCACCCACTGACAACCCTGACTGCCTCTAGACTTTTCCCGAGACTATGCGGTAATTTCGCATTTTTACTGTGATTGCACCTTGGACACCTTGGACACCTAAAACCTTGAACATAACCTCAAACTTTTGTTTCGATAAAGTTAGTCTACCAGAAGTATCGAAGCCCTTTTCTCCTTGTTTCCATTACTGGCCGTACACAGGTGAACTTGCAAAGGAGAACATCTTCTGTCTGTCTTCTTTGACGAAAAACTCCTTCGCACGGAAGACGTTCTAATCTCTCAATCAAAGGAGTGCTAGCCTACCATCTGATCATGGAGAAAACACCCAGCTTAAGTTTTTCGTGAACTGATGCGTAACGACCAGTTGGAACTACCACTTAAAGGTGTTCTTGGAGAAAAAGCAGCGCAAGCGTATTACAGCTATAGGCATTGGCTGTTCCATCAAAATTCAGCGACAATTCATAAGGAGGAGACAGCTCAAGCCCGATATCGTGAGAAGCTGTTCAGTTTCATTCTGGCTAAAAGTGATCTTTTTCCGGACGCCGTTTTCCTGATTGGGCTGTCCGGAAATGCACCGGAAGACCCATGCCACCCGACATCGGAATCTCAGTTGGCAGAAGCTAGACCTTTTCCCAGTTTTGTGAGCCTCCAGAGGTAGTTAGGAACGTAGGAATCATATAGAAAAGTATAGTGTCGATTTGTCCAGTACCTTCTTAGCCAGCCATAATTCGGATTTCATCGTGCTATCTCTATCTTACTCTAAGGAAATATATATATCAAACATCTGTGGATAATTTTGGCACTGTTGAGATTCGGTTCATTCGCTAATAGGATCGAGATTTGCTCCCCATTCACTTAACAATATCACTGGTGTGGAAGCCACTTTTAATTAGATATTGGAGGGAAGTTCGTATGAAATTTCATCAGCAACGTTGTCGGTATTGGGCTGACGTTTATTAGCATTGACTGAATTTATCGGAAGTTTGGTATTAAAATAGTATCAGAGATTTGGTTTTATATCTCGGTGATTGGTCTCGCAATAGAACCAAAATCAGGAAGGAGACTAAGGAAGACTGAGCAATGGGGTCATCACCTCTTTGGATGTTCCACGGACCTAATACCTATTCGAAGTCGCAGTATATCCGACCGATGTTTAAGCTATATGCATGTGTACAGGCATCGGCCCTAGGACGTTTCTTTCGATCATTTTGGAGATTTAGGTTCCAGAATGACAAAGGGCTTAGGGCGAAATCCCCATTCATAAGCGCTTCTAATATCCGTCAATCAAAATGCAATCTAATCGCAAGCAATCACAAAGGTTACCCAGAAAGAAAGCCGAAGTGAGAAAACCAAGATGGACCATAGGTGGAAACTTCCGATTTTATTTCATTGAGAGGACTTCGACCAGGCCAGCCAGGTTATCTGTCTCTTGGAATTGAGATAGGTGTCTAGGCAAGACATCAGTACGAACCGTTCGCCGTATTCCTCCTTCTCTCTAAGCTTTTTCGGGGGTGGTGCGGTTTGATATGACCAATTTCTCTTGTTTGGGATACTTCCACTTTGGAATGGAGTTATGCTCACTATTCTTCACCTCAGAACTCGAAAAATGCATCAAAGCAAAAATCGATGTTTATCAAAACATTTGGAACTCTTCTCCGGATATAAAACCATTCGAACTTCAACTGAATCTTGCGAATACATGGCCATTTTTACGTCGACCTGGGCAACGACAATAGCTAGCGTCTGTTCCTGGTAGTCCTGGCTCACCGGGCTTTCCAATACCGCCAAAGTATCCAGACATACCTGAAGAGCCGTAATTTTTATACTCAGTATTAATAGAGCGGCTATCTTACCAGCTTCTCCATCTAGTCCTTGTTTTCCAGGTGCACCAACAGGTCCCGGTTGCCCTGGTGGTCCAGGATGTCCAGGATTACCTGGGTGGCCAACTGGTCCAATGTCACCCGGAGGTCCTGTAGGACCTTTTGCGCCTTGTATGCCAGGTTGGCCTGGTGAACCAGGTTCTCCATCATTGCCTCCTTCGCCTGCTGGACCCATCGGTCCAGGTGGACCGTGAGGACCTTCTTGTCCAGGACGGCCGTCTATTCCTGGTGATCCAGGCTCACCAGGTTGCCCTTGTGGACCAGGCTGGCCGGGGTAGCCTAAATGTATTGTAATTAGCTGATGCGAACATGTAGTTGAAAACTTCTGTGCCAACCTGGTGGCCCTTGTAAACCTGGTGGGCACATGCGACAATCACTGGTACTTGTTGCCTCAGACGGGGGTACGATTCCTGGTAATCCAGGTGCACCGGGCATTCCTGGCTCACCGGGTGTACCGTTCATACCGTCGAATCCTGGACGTCCTTTTTCTCCTGGTGGGCAAGGATTCGTCTCTTGGCATTCTGAAAGACTCTTCCGTGACACTTCTCGTAAGTAGTTGATTCGATAGCGACATCATATTGACCAGAAGGTAGCGTTTGCGGAATAAGACCCACCGCATATTTCCACTTGCCGTTTGGAGACTGTCCGTACAGGAATCTCACCTCTTGCCTCTTTGAGATGGCTCCAGGTTGTTTTCTGAAAATAACTCCTCGGTCTAGCTCTGTCTACTCCCCTGCGATCATCATTCCTCACCTCCATTATGTCGAAATCCTCCATGTTTCTCGAAAGTCGGTCCTGAATGGATTGTACCTTGGAAATGAAGATCGGCATGTATAGTACGGTCATAAGGACGCATATCGATGATAGCCCGATGGCCGAATAAGCAGCCTGTCGTGCAGTGATCATGACAGCAAACTAGTGAGGAACTGCTGAAGTTGTGACTGCTGCAGCCGCTAAACTTATGGCTGCTAATTTCTTCGGTTACGCCCACTTCAAAAAAGACTGGTCAGCAACAAGTACTGGTCGGACTGTGGTCGCCTAGGTGGCTGAACCGTTTTGGTCGTTAAGTTTTTCTCGATATCGCTGTCGGTTGCGATAAATCTGCGTGGAAGATAATGAAGGGTGTTAGATGAGAGTTTTATCACAGTAATTACTGTTCCCAAGTACGTATTTCACTCGTTCCGTGGATAACTCCCCGAAGGTGAAGCGTGCAGTCCAACTTTTCGAACATGACTGGTTTTCACGAACAAGAGCGTGCTAGAGACCTTGCAAACGGGATTCTTCATAATATTAAAGCCTAAAGCGGAGCTGAGCTTGTAGTACTGCATAGATATTCTGCGAGCGTATGGTAATCACTGAAAACAGGTAATCTCAAATGTACTATGGATCAAACCAGAGTCATTCTATTCAAATGATTTTACTTCGAACAGTTTCATACCCGATTTGCATTCGAATATCTTAAATTTTCCACTTAAACTGAGTGTTTAATCCGTTTCAAAAGTTCGTTGATCATTACCGGGTAGTAAGCAATTCTGTTACCCATATGTACACCCCGCTTGAGTGGACGTGGAACCCCTTCCACGAACGTGATCCACGATCAAACTTTGGATCTTATTTATCCCATAATGTCCCGATGACTCTCCTTGTAATTATTTTTTACATTTACTGAGAGTAAAACGAGTCATGTAGTTCATTTGATGCTCTAGTCATTGGGCTTCGCGGACGTGTAACTGAACCTACCGTTCAAAATCTGAAATTGAAAGTTCGACAAACAACCAGCTTAGGTACTGGAACATACAAGTCTTTGAAGTAAGTGGAAAACTCCATAGTGTACTGAAAACTTAGCTGTCCATGACCTAGAGGGAAAGTTTGCATTTGGAGGTCACGGTGCCTGAAAAGTACGAGTATGGGCTCGAGTCCCATCCAAGGAAGAAACTTTGCCCATAACTCGCCAATCTTTTGGGCTATGGATCTCTCTTGGCATGAAACAAAGGATTTTCTTCTGAAAACAATTTAGCATTGGAGAAATTTCTCGAGTGGCCGACCTAAGCTTTGATAGAGGCGTCAATTTTTTCTCTTATAAAATAATGGTACAGCAAAGAACAACGGTGAAATCTCTCGAATTCCAGTCAGTTATTTAAGCAAACCCTCGCCGTTTTTTCTACACTATCACACCAGAGCACACCAGAGTTGTTCTTTCACGGAGGTTCAAACAAAAAAATCGAAGGAGCCAGAACCAGTATGTTCTCGGGCAGTAAATCATGCTCCACAAAAGGGCGATCACTATCTTGAGAGAGTAGATTTTTATGTCGGCTATTTGAAGTCCAGTCTTGTCCGAAGATGGAATCGGGATGCTCCTACTTTCGAGGCTGCACAGCTCCTTTTTTGAATGCCCCCTTTTGCAAGACCTTCGCAGGCGTTTCGGTCGATGTAAACTAAAGGAGCCTTGACCTTCCGAGTCTTCGAGGCGCCTGAACCATACACTTTCAGGAAAAGGAACTGTTGTAGCGAATTTTTTTGCATGTGGTCATGAGAGCTGGGCTGATAAGTCGACGGTGGTTCTGAGATTTCTTTTCATCCACTTTGACGGTGAAAATGGTTGTCATACCAGAGATGGTCCTTAATAAGGCGAGAATGTCATCCCTCCTAAACAGAGTGGAAGTGAGAATGGAGAAGTCGCATCGTTTCAACAGCGAAAAGGTGAGGACGGGAAAGCTACATATGTAAAGAATTTCAGAGATGGGATGAGAAAGCTGTATTTTCCCAACACAGTATAGGTAAAAAGTTCCCCCTCAATATAGCAGAAGTGCTGGAGAATAATCGTAGAAGTGAGGACGATAATGTCGGTCTCATCTTTCCGATCTTTGGTCAATTTCGATCAATCCTCATGTCAATGTCCTTGCGCATCCGAACGCTGGCAGCATGTTTTCGTCCTTTTTCGAATTTTATCCTTCTTCCTCTCCCAACTCTTTTCAATCTTCTGACAGTTCTTAAGAAGCTCAAAGTCTGTGCTCTTGTTTTTCATCACACTCTTTCCTAGAACGTGTCTTCTTTTGATGTGAGTCTCCGGCTGACCTAGATGGTCAACTTTTTTTCAAGCCAATAGTCATCCAAAATTTATGTCACGTGTCACGAATTAAACTTTGGAGCACGTAATTTTTCGCCATCATTGAGACATACGTATATTATCACTAGAGGAAGAACGACGGAATTATCATTCCATTTTTAATTATCAAATTATCATACGATAACAGTGGTTTTTGAGATTTCTCCCTAAGAAGATTTGAAGCTCCCGAGGATAGCAAATGGGGCACTGTCGGGTCGAATAATGACCTGAACAGGACGTAATACGGGCTCCTAAACTGGGTGTACACCCAAAAGTGGCCATGTTACTTCGGCCTTGCTAAGGCTGCACGATTCACAATGGAGTACGCACGCCTGTTGAAAATTCAAACATTTATTCGGTTAACCGAACTAGTGACCATGGTGGCAGTGTAAGGAAATTCCTGGCATTTTCGGCTTACTGTAGCCAGCTCTACGCAGTAACACGACTGACAGCTCGTCCGAATAGCCCTTTCATGCCACTTTTGTCGTTATAGTCTTGTCGACCCCTTACTTCACTTGTAAGAGATATCTCAAAAATATTATAAACTGTGCTTCTGAGATTTGAGTCACAAACCTCTTCTGGATTCCTTTCTTAATAATATCTACTCCCCTCCCGCTAGCCCGTGTAGGGGAAGATCTGACCATTACCAATATGTTGATTTGCAAAACATTTTCGGAACCAGCACTGTCTAAATGCCACTTCCATGCTACTTTTGTCGTCATAATCTCATGAATCTCCTAAGTTTTACAACTTTTCCGAAGCCTTTTATTGATGTCTGCTAATTTTTTCGTTTTTCTGCCATCTTTGAACTATTCTGTGCCAACTTACATTATTTCACTAAATCTGGGTATTTGAAACTTATTGTAAACTGTGTCTTAGGCCCTAAGTCGAAATAGCCCTTCTCTAAACAATTCCCACCCTTTTTTTCCCCTCTCACTTCCCAATCGTAGGGGATTAGTCGATTGGTGCCATCGGATTTGATTTTAGAAACCAATCTTAGAACTATCCAGCTGGCGGCTCATTAAATCATTCCAGATTTTGATGTTTGGATAGGCGAAACTAGCTAAGTACACGATGCAACGAAGAAACATTTCTTGTTGTTTCTGTCAAACATTGAGATAAATCATTCTAATCGAACACGTCGCAATAGGTTCCTGCTTTCTTTTTTCCTTAAATGATTCCATCAAATGCTACCGAAGTGAACATGTTCCGGTTTGAAACCTTTACATCCCTGGGTGGCCACTTTGAGCTCTTCAAAACACGGATTCTCTGACGACGTCTTTGCAAAACCGGATAAGTGAGAATTTTAAAAAAACGTGCATAAGCAATCCGGATTGAATTATGATTTGTGCTATCATCACAAGGGGTTGACGTGAACAGCTTCTTTTATTCCCTCGTTATGTTGAAGTTGACGTATGGGATTCTGCATGAGCATGGCACCCTGTGATGATATGATCCGTCATGCACTCGATTTATAACCAGAATCGTAAAGTCATAGAAGTAGAATGATCCGAGGTCCAGTCAATGTAATCTTCTTAAAAGAATTTTGTGAGAATGGAGAAAGAAGGTCGTTACGGTTTTGGTCTGCAGAGCTACCACAGTATTGTGCGCGACAGATTCCCGACATAGATAGATTCTCCAAATACTATTTCGATCCTCAGCCCTGTGCAGCCCTGTGTGTAGCCAAAAACCTTTCGCAGAAGAATGATTATGCTGACGGTACTTCTGGAGGTTGATAGAGGTCGGTGACTTTAACAACCTCTGTACATTTCCGGATAGCTCTAACAATGAACTGCACCTGTACCTACTCTGCTTCCTGATGCAGGAGAACCGCTCCTTGAAATACACGGGTTTTCCATTGTTCTCCTCGAGTTGCTGTAACATAGGGTTAGAAAGAATTTGTAGAAAAAACAATGTTGCTGATGGTTCGGAAGTGAGATAGTGTCAGGGGCGCGCTACCTCCGGAATGGATAAGGAATCGATGCAGTAGTCTACTCCTCCGATAGACCAATCCATCAATCCTTCCGGAATCCGTTGATTGGTACTAATGGGAAAAACCCTAGCCACACATCGGGTCCATCCATAAATCACAAAGAAAAAAGTTGCATACGCATTCGAACGTTAACGCGATTTTCAATAGAAACGTGTATTCCTTAATTGGGGTCGACCACCTACAAAAAGCCTTATTCTTTTACACGTGACAAATGAGGCTCGGCAGAAATTTGATTTCTATTTGGTTTTTGGCTCGAGTGATCACTCAGCATTGACTATCTCCATCAAGGCGAGTGGCTTAGCTCATTACATACTGGTGATCAATCGAAAAATCAGACTCATTGCTCAATCTCCGCGATAATTTTCATCATTATCGATGCCGTTAGTTTAGGCGTCTTTACAAAAAAGAAACATTTTGGCTATATAGTAAAGGCCGGTGGTTTTAAATTGAAGTTCTGGTGGTGTATTGGTAAAAGGCGCACAATCACACAAAATGGTCTAGAGGTCGAACCGTGGATCGATATCCGCCCGAGTCAACTAGGCCTCCCATCCCTCTAGGGTCGGTTGTTTGGTACAAGACCCGTCCGGGAAGGCAGGAGACTTGAATTGTGGACCGCGTGTCGAGCGCAGGACATCACTGTATGGGCCCCATACACTAGCGATCAAAGGTCCGGTGAAACGCTTTTTCAATTGTAACTTTTTTCCTACTCCGTAAAATCACATGAAATTATAGTACGTTAAACAAAGACATAGTGGGAATACTCACTTCTATGAAACTGAGCTCTGATTCAAATTCAATGGAAGATAGAGGTAGCATAAACCTAAGAAAAATTGCTTTATTTAGGAACAGCAACATGTAAAATATCAAAAATACCGATATTTGGTAGGAATGCTTCGGCTTTTGATGACTGCTTCGCAACGGGAAGGCATAGAGTCGATTAGTTTTTGCATGGTAGACACTGACATGACCTTCCTTCCTTCGCTTACTGAGCGAATTTCTTTTCAATGTTTCTACGAAGTTTTTTTTCGAATAACGCCTTTCAAGCTATCCCCATGCGTTCTCTACACTATTCAAATACGATGATTAGTCATCGAGGAAATCTGTCCGGCCCATAAGATATCCTTTCTTGGCGTAATCAACAGCATCCCTGATCTTCGTTTGATGACGTAGCTCGGAACCCAGGATTCCCTCCTGCTCTTGCGTGTAAATGGAAACCGAGCATTGCCTTTTCAAAGCGCGTAGAGTAACGCTGACAGCATAACCATCCTGCTTTCTTAAGTTCAAGTCTCTGAGGCGTACGTCAAGGCAGGAAGAACAGCACTGTCGAAAAGGTGAGCGCGGAGCCGGGTGTTCTTCGTCTTCTCCACTACTCCCTCGATATTCTTGAATGCTCCTAACGCAGCGCATTTCCTTCTTCTCTGCTCCGGAGCTAAATCGTTCATCATGTGAAATTCCCGACCTCGATACACGTGGCTGGAACATTCAGTGATATTCGTTCCGTTCAGCGTGAAAGGAGCATCAGTAAACATTCCGTTTATCATGTACATCGTCTTTGTTAGGTTTTGGTGCAAGCCGATCTTTCCACAAACACTGTCAAACTCGGCCAGCATTTGTTCCGCCTGCTGTTTTTCGAGGTTGTAAGCACGACGTCGTCTGCAAAGCGGAGATGATGTAAGTAGCGGCCGTCAGCCTTCACTCCCATGCTTTCCCATTCCAAATGACGCATCACGTTCTCGAGAGCGGCTCTGGAAATTTTGGGCGAAACCGTATGGCTCTGTTAACCCCTCTCTTCACGTTGATGATGACTTTTTTATAGAATGGTCGTGAAGTTGTTGTAGAACCACGAAGCATTCTTATATATTGAGTAGGAACACTCTGGTTGCCCAGGGCTTCATTTATCGCTACTTTATCGACGGTATCAAAGGCTTTCTTCAAATCGATGGACGTTATAACGGCATTTTGTACTCTCGCGATACTTCAGTGAGTCTCGTGGGAGTGTGGATATGACCGAATGTACTCAACCCTCTCCAAAACCCTGCTTGCTCGCATGACTGTGCTTCATACAATATTCTGCCAATCCTTTTTGGGATGACGCGTACGAAAGCCTTGAAGATAAAGGCACAGTTCATGATAATCTCGAGGTACCCGTTTTTATTCAAAGAGCGGTAGTGAAGGAAGAGAGAGAATCCGCCGATTTCGAGAAAAATATGACTTCTCAAAAGTAAGGAAAGTAGAGGTTGGACGATATTGCCATGACGGAAATAACATGGAAGGGAAGAGTAAAGGAGATCCGCGGAGGAGGATCTAGCAGTCTTGCCCTGCAATGATGCCGTTAGCATCCAAAATAGGGCTCATTCCGTTCGAGTTTGTTTGTAGCGTGTACCTTGGATTGAACATTTCCTCACGTGAACGTCGCTTTTGCCGTATACCATCGCCTCCAAACTAACTGAACTTGCTCTCGTCTGTGAAAAGAGCTCTACTACACTCAGTCGAAGTTCAGTTGAGGTGACGGACTCCACTCTAGCTCTCCTATTTCTCAGTTGGTGAGCGACTCTCCTCCCATAAATACCAGCATTGTTCAGACGTCTTCCTACAGTCCGCCGACTAAGAATAGTTCTATCGCCAGCGCTGAACTCAGCGGCAATGTCAGCATCAGTGCGACGAAGGTCAGTCCTCGGCAGAAGTATGATCATCTGTCTTGGGCCGATGAATACACCGAGATCTACTCGTTCTCTCAGCATTGCAAACAGAATTGCTGGCCTGACAGCGTTGGATAGTCGCAGAAATCGTCTGCTGTGGTCCTTCAAGGCTCTTGAAATGAACGTNCTGGACAACTTCTGTCTTTCTATGAATGCTTTCAGCGTACAAGTGCTAACGTCGAGCATAAATGGGTTGCGAAAGATGCTATTATCGCCGACCTCGCAATCAGGAAAAATCGCTTCAGTAGTAGAACCTCTGCGCGTCGTCACCTGATCCCCGAGTCGAAGCCAAAAAAGTATAGAATGTTTTAGTCTAAGGTGAGGATTGACACATCAGACTTTTTTGAATCCCTCTACTAGAAAAAAGTAACGATTAAAAAAGCTTTCATCAAAGACTATTCAGCGCTACTGTACGCATTCAATGCTCCACTACGATTCCGAGTGGAAGCCGAATTCGAGGGCGCATCCTTCAGATAGGATCGATTGACGCGCGAAGACTTTTTATCCTTTTCAAAGCATCTCGCCAGACCATATTTTCCTCAAAGAAATTGTAGCTACCGCTTGCAGGACCCCGATGGTGATCGGGTTTGGTTTGCTGGTATTGGTGATTCTCTGTGCTTTTATCGTGAGTATCGTCTTTATGGTTATCAGCAATCGGAGACCTGATGAAAAGGCGCAGACCATGTCAATGGCCGAGAATCTGAACGAAACTGATGATCCGATTCCTGAACAATTCGAACAGTCTGTACAGGAATACAGCCGTTCACTTCATCAATCACATTTAGACCCGGGATTAGGCTGATTTTTAGCTTAGAAGATATTGTTCTGATCTACCGGTCCCCACTTTCGTTACTATAACCTTATCTCTAATCATATACATTAACAAGTCTACATCGTTTATGAGTATAAATATTGAACGGTGGCCAAATCCTTTTTTGCTATGACTTCACTTTTTCTTCCACATCGCGACCGACAAACGGCCCAGCCATCTGCAAAATTCACCTAACATTATCAAATCATATAGTTTTTGAGCTCTGACCGGAAACGAAGTCACCGTTCCCATTCGTTATCGTTTGCTGCTCAATTGAATGTTTGTAGATGCACTTTTGAAGAGGCAAAAAAGCCAATAAATCGTTTTTCAAAGAGCTCTGGCATTACTCGTTGAATCTGCAAAAAGTAAGAGGATTAAAAGCCGACGATTATTGAACATTTGGAAAATCGAAAAATGTCCAACACTGACTTCATTTGCTTATGAGTCTATTCCAAATTGACAGACATTTTGTTGCGTTGCATAAAAAGTTTGACGGCCAGTGAATATTCAAGAGGGTATTGGCTGAAATTCGAAAAAAAACTTCCCACTCGCTGCATAACCCATCGATTCAGATGAGCTGAGTTGAGATAACTGCAGCTCCAAGGTGTTGCTCATGGTTCATACTTTTTTCGTGGTTCACAGTACCTGTGAGGAATTCCAAAAGAAATTTAAAAAAACAAAGAAAAAAGATGGAAAGCTAGGTGAATTATGGGAACTTATTGACCAGAAAAAAGGTCAGCTGAACTTCGAAGATTCGAACGCACCCTGATAATCCAGAATTTTTGTAGAGTTGGTTCTTTGAAAGTTTCGATGAAACACAATCATTCCCGCATTCTACGCTGTATAATAGTGGGAAACTGTTGATGCACCTTTTTGGGTAAAGGTGAAACATCGCTCAGTTAAAGGCACAGTTCACGATGATTTTGTTCACGATCACGATGTATCTATTTTAAGCGTAGAAAAGGAAACCATGGTGCGAAATAGTGCAAAGATGAGAAGGAAGCACGAAAATTGTTGGATACTCAAAAATATAAGATTCCAAAAAAGGAGTAAGAAAGGGGTCGTACGATATGGCTGTCTGGGTGTCTCTCATTCAAGCGTACTATTCGTTCGCTCTTGTGAATAAAGCAGTACTTACAAGCCCCGCATAACACGGCCACTTTGAATGTTTGCATCGGCCGAACCGCTTTTGGAGCCCTCATTATGCCCTGTCAAGGCCGCTTTTCGGCCCGACAGCGGCCCATGGTCTTGATCATGCCCTAGTGGTGGCAGAAGTGCGTCTCAGCACCGTCTTATGTATAATTTGACCTCTCATGTCAGTATTGAACAGGGATGAATCAAAATCCTGACTAAATATGTAATATCACAAAAATGGTGCAGGTCGTTAAAAGGGCGCATCCAAGTCGGTGGAGCCGGTCCATTTTTGTTTACCCACACGTGGCATTTTCCTCAGTTTCTTTAGGTTTGCTTGTTTCACACCATCTTTCTTATTTTTGGCTGGTCATGTCTTGTGTTCCTCTTTAATCCTCACTTTAGACAACAGCAGCACGCATATGACAACGGGGCCACGATCTTGGTACAATCTCTCGAGTCAACTGTTTCGAGGTTCGTTCTGATTCCATGATAGCTAACTTTGAAATCGGCCGAAAAAAGAGGATCGGCTTGAGAACTACAGCTAAATAATGGTTCCCGTCATCGTGCAAAAAGTGGTCTTCTTGCTCTCTTTCTCGGAGAGCCAGGTGCCATATAGGGATATGTCAGTCACACCATAAATGACCTCTTTGCTAAATGATTTATGCTGTTCATTCTAGGTGTTGGTATCCCAAAATGTACATCTGTATCGACATCCTCAAACAATTCCATCTCGGCCTTGATGCAGTCTGAATTGGAAAATTCCCACAGGTATCCCAGTAGTGTACTTTTCATCCCACACCGAGTGTTTTTCACTTCTTTTTCATGGCTCTCGCCATCATTGCATTCTTTCAGATTGTTCAGGGAAAGGATCGTCGATCACTCGAAGCCTTTCTTAGTAATTCAGAGGAAAAAAACCGGGGAAAATCGACCAGGTGCTTTTTCGCACTATGAACTCTGAAGTGCGTTTCCGATCAGTCCGATATTGCCAGGAAGCATCTCCTATACTTTTTTATCACAATTTTTTTATTCAGGAAATAATGGCTTATGACACTGCTGATGGCTCATTACATTCCCTGGAATCGAAATGTTTAAGTGTTAAGTGTCGAAGTGTTTAAGAGATGACCACGACACATCCATCAGATCTCTCATCCTTTCTGTGTACAGGTACGTTCTAGTGTACAGATATTCCATGAAAATCAAAATGACCCGTGGAGCAGCTGGAATACGGTAAAAATTAATAGAATTGATAAAAAGATTACTTTATTACCTATGCGACGTTTCAATAGGCAGGCGATCCTCCTCTGCCAAGAGTTCTCCTTAGTAATGACAGCTGGATAGGTAGGACATACACTTTTATTGATGGTAATTAGGCCTCTTATGATAGATGCCATGAATTCGGCTTTAATTCGATTTGTACTTGTATTTGAATGTGTTATGGGGCCATGAAAGGGGCCCATTGAACTTTGGAAAGTTGATGGTTGGTGACTTTTATGGCATCATACTATTGCCTTTATCTTGAAAGAGTCTCCTCAGCCACCATCTTATGAGGAAAAGTGTTCACTTCCTCAAACTGGGCGGTACTTTACTGCCAATTGGATTCTTTTAATTCTGAGGTTATGACGTCGATTGGTACTCCCATCCTTTTGATAGTAATAGAGTGTAACAGTCACTAAATGGTAATTGTGAAAGTTAGTTCCTCAGAAGCAATTAAACTCAGTACTAATAATTTGTAAAGCGAAGACACTTCTAATAAACTCGTGCACTAGCTTATTTCAAGTAAATAGTACATACATATTTGTTCCAAGAAAAATTCTGTAGAACTTATATTCGCTATAGCTAGAAAACTCTCTACTTGTTGAATTCAAAATGAAATTTCCCTCGTGTCATTCAAAATTCAGGGCCCTCTCTCCAATTCTCTCATCTATTGAATGCCTATGGACTTCTTCGGACACTTTGTAGTTCCTATTTCCAATCTGAATCTCATGAACACCACCTGGCTTTCATTAGCCTTCACTAAATTCTGGGTAAAGTAAGTTCAAATTGAAATCCAATGCAGACGAAATTATGGCACGAATTGTCCCTAAAAAAACCTCCAGTTCACAACTTCTTTGTATTGGCTCGGAATTACTCTTTATTGCAATTCCAACTACTACAACTTTATGTTCTCAGTCATCTCTACTCATAAACTGATAACAAAGAAGCGATAGAAGCAGGCACTCGGTAATTTTTTTACGATGTTTCAGGAAGAATGTTATTAGTATTATTCTTAGGACTCATCGTCGGACTAAGGAGCGCCAAAGGGGGTGTGGGATTTTGTTAGGCCGTGGTCGTCACGTTCTTATGTGAAGCATAAGAAGGGTAAAGTTTCTCTGACCTCGACCCGTTTGGGAATGAGCACATGCAATTGACTTCCATTTAGAATCGTATGAATGTCATAGGGCTACAGTTTGATTACGGTAACTAACCAAATTTTTATCCTCCCAGGCAAGGAATAGAGCGGGTGAAGTTTTCTGGCCTTCATCAATCCCGTTTCCAAANAAACGCGTGAATGGGCTACACATACAATTACGGTGGCCAGCAGAAGTGCGAGTCGAAGCCCTCATCCTTCCAGGTGAGTGTGATGCCCATTAATTGATTCGAAGGTTGGAAGGCTTGGTGCACCTAGGCCGCTACCTATGTGGGAATTGACCGGTGCCCTTATGTGCAATGAGAATCGTGGTGAGCACGTTCAGGAACGTTTTGATTGGAAACGTAGTAGCGTATGGGAGCGGGAAGAAGCTTTCTTAGCGTTTTCTGGGAATAGACGAATGTGTAGAACGTAGTGTGTACCTTCAAGAGACTGTTTTTCTACTGATATTCAGATTATTCCGTATAAAATGCAAGGAGGAACTGGATTTTGCCGTTCTTAGGGAAACATTTGCCCCAGAGGAAAAAAAGGGCGTTCTCACATGGGTTCAGTGACTGTGAACTAGCTTCGTGCCTATAATAATAGACCACCTGCTTTCTAGAATTCGATTTTCATTTTATCTAGCACGAAAACCCGACTCGTTACGAAGTTTATGTGCACCGCTTATTACCTTTGTATAAAGGGTAAATGATATGTGTACCAGATGGCCAGTCTTAAAATCCCAGAAGGATGCCTGGAGTCTTTTCCTCTTCGATCCTTTATGCCCTCATAGCGGAGAAACTGAATCTCGCAATCTTTTGAACCATTCGAAACTGCAGAAAGTCTTTCCTGGTCATGATCATTTCTAGTAAGGAACTATCTTTCACCCGATAGCACCCTTGATATTCCTTACAATGTATAAACACTGCTTTGTAGGGAAAGTATCACTAGAAGTATTTGATGACGTTGTAAAGTAAGATGTACATGACCGAAGGCTTTTGATGGCTGTTTTCCACTGCCCTTTGGCCACTCCTCTTCAACAGAGGAAGCACCAACGAAGAGAGTGCAACGGTGGTCGTAGGGCGCACTCTCACGATCGGCTTCTACTGCCTATTGCTTTTTGATTGAAATCTAATCACTGATACTTAACTTCTGTAGATTTGAGGATCGAGGTTCCAAATATGTACGCTTATTCCCCTATTTTTGTGATCCAAATTTTTACGTGAAAATCTCTTTTCTTCGCTAATATAGCCTCTGATCGATTTTTTTCCTCGAGTATACTTGGCTGCATTTTGTGGTTCATCCTTTGTAAGTCAGTAAGTCCATTCTCTGCCACGAATATGAAATTATCATTCTCAAATTCAGTTCCAGTGTCCAGCGCTTAATCTATAAAACAATGAAATCATCAAATAACAGTAATATATGGAAAAGGCTATTACGGTATTAGGACTCTCTAGTACATCGTTTATTGTTAGGAGTTGTCTTTGAGCTTTCAAAAAAGGTAGATTTTAATCTTGAGAAGGCTAACTCGGCCCATATAGCAGACTGATAACACAAGGATAGTCGTACTCCGTCGGGCAACCTCTCATCGCAAATACCGCAGAAACCTCAACTTTCTCATGCCGTTGTCGGGTGCATGGCATATCCCGTAAAGGGTATTTTTTCCATTTCATTAACGATTTTTTTCTGAGACTTGGTTTCGCTCGTTTTTATGTCACTATCTCTCATGAAGGTAATATTTCTTCGAGTTTCTCTTATTTAGATTACAACTTACTGTGAAACGAGACGGTCTCTGGGCATTGCCCCTGCTCCTGTTATAATTACTGACCTGAGCCTCAGTTTCAGGAAGCCTACAAGTAAAATATATTGATTACATCATCGCAACTGTAGCAAACATCGCCAGTGACATACTTTATGTTCGCTTGAGCTGACTCAACCGAACAAGAGCTCGAGCTAATTTCTTTTAGTCGAGATTCCACGTCTCTTCCTCCTTCTCGAGTACGCCCGATAATGATAAGTCCTCTGCTTATTAGGAATAGAACCAATGTCGGACATGATGGGGTGGCAAGGATTTTTATTGCGTCGATCATCTAGGTTACCTGATGTCTCGGAAATGGAACGGCATGCAGAATAAGTGGCGCATCCTAAAAGGCCAACGAACACTGGCTTTTTGCTTTGCTAGCGACATAACTAGTTCATTATGGTTTGCCCTAACATCTTAAATGCTTTTTTTCAGTTGAATAGCTTCAGCTATGTACTAGCAGTGCAAAACTCATTTCCATTGATTTCCTTGCCACTTTCTCATGAAGTCGACCGCATAAGAGGGCAGACAACAACTTCTTTCTCACAATGAACACTTGTATACACTCAAAGAAAGTCTGGAGGACTTGATTTCTGCTCATTCGACCCACTCGTTGCTTAGAAAATGCTTTACTGAGTCGAGAACTCGCTTCGGTCTGGCTTTTCCGGAAAGGGCATTCACTTAGTTACTATCAGAAGTGTGAGAAAAAGTAGATGTATCCATTAGGTGCCACCCGCTGGCCTACCACCTCAACGCGGTGGGTGTGTGAACGTGGGGCGTGTGGGCGTGTCCGCTTTACCACTCTTGTTTAA
>UZAF01017761.1:3967-20757 GCA_900617895.1 Haemonchus placei
ATGCCATTTCTCGTGACGCAGATGGGGCTGAGATCGAAGCTGTTGTTTGGGAGTTCTAATTGTTCCTACGTATCGGCCGAGAGTGAAAAGTGCCTAAAAACCGAACACATTCGGATAAAGTGGGTCAAAACCACCATTCTGGATCAGTTTGCGCAGAACTTACTCTCCGGAATAGCCATTTTCTTCGTCATTCAAGATTTAGAGAGCTTTTCGAAAAATAAAATCGATCAGAACAACTTACTGAACCTGACGGTTATGAAATGAAACCCATAAAGTGACTTTACAACTGCTATTCGACTAGTGGAGACAATGAGCACGGAGACGATGACAGTATACGCCACCGCTCAATCCATAGAAGTTACTCAACACTTGTCCTGCTACAGCAATGGTTCTATATTGAAACAGATAAATAAGTTGCATCTTTTACCTGCACCTTACCACCAGTTGTTGGTCGTGGTGGCGGTGGTAGAGGAGAATCAGCTCCCTTGTCAGCAGGTGATTTTGGTTGTGGATGAGCTATTCCTTGGTGTGCAGTTGGAGAGGGAGCATGAGCTCCACCATCGCTGTTACATACAACAATGAGCAAGGTTCAGTCGTTCAATAATGACTTTGAAAGACTATCTGTAGAGTCTACAGGAATAGAGAAGCCTTCCTCACATCCTCGGCATACATATCTGAAATGGCACTGATTATTGCCTTGTGAGAAAGTTAACTGTTAATTCCTTCTGATCCACTGATAATAGTGCGTATGAACATTCCACAGGAAACGCGGTTAATCGAAAAAGCAAACGGAAACGACGCAGAAGAAACGGATTATATGAAATGTCTTCAATGAAATTCCGAGCGTTTATCGGTGACCAGACAATACGTGTCTTTTTTCATGTTCCGATTTTGAAGGCGGAACTGTTTTTCTAGAAGTAATGACACTTCAACTCGTCTGAGAAGAGATTTGACTGAAATTCTTGAAATAGTGCTCATAAAAATAATCACCCATCAATTACCTTCTGAGTAGCAGCTCAGTGTCTGACTTCCTCTATGAGCCGTATATGGCATGAGATTCCACTTTTGATGAAGGCTATTTCAGATTTTAGTGTATACCTCTCACACCGTCACGAGTGTATTTAGACCATAATTTAGCTATTACCAAAATGAGGTTCAACGATTGCTTTTTCGGAGTATTTCACTACTACGACGTTACGACTACTTCGGTTTTCCAATCTCATTCCTCATAAGGAAAATCGGAAATGTGATGAGATTGCTCACTGATGGAGGCTGCGTCACTAACGTCTGTCATCGCAAGCGTGATACACTTCGATTTCGACAAAGAAAATTTCTCCGACCAAAAAAAAAATTTTGGGTGAGCCTTTTTTGAGCACTTTTTTTTCTCTTAATTCTCAGTGCACTCTTCTTATCACGGTTGTGACAGCTTGTTATAAAGTGAATATAAGCATACAGAAATGCGCTCGTAATCGCTCAGAATAATGGTAAGTCATATTCTTGAGTCAATCTTGAAAAAAGAAATTCGCATGTGCAGTTAATAGTAACCTCCAGGCAGTAATGTAGCATCAGATCTAGAAAATTTGTTCCAGAAGTACTTAGTGCTAGCACTCTTCATCTGGTCATGCCAAGCCTCCGGAGCAGGTGGAGCAGAGGGTTGGTCACCCGTTTTTGACTGATTTTATGGTGAAAACACAATTGGAATTTCTTCTTATACAGCTGTCCGAGATGTTCCGTTGGAGCCCCAAATGTTAAGGGGTGAGGCGCTTGTTGAATATCTCAGAAGGAATCAGGATCTCTTTGAGGTAATTCATTGATTATTAGTATTCCACATTGAAGAATTAGTAATGTTTGCAGGTTGATCCAGATCCGGCACCTGGCTTCGAGTACAAAATAATGGATATAAAATTTAAAAATCAAAGGATGAATGCTATTGTCAAGGACGATATTGAAACTGGGGAGGACATCCCGGAAACGTAAGTTACTGGGCTTCATATCGATTTGGGATTGCTTTCTGTCCTGATGGAAGTCTTTGAAGTATGGGACTTCAGAATGATTGATATTTGGAAGCCTTCCTGAGATTCTCAGACGCACTCCTTTCGAAATCGTGCTGGTGTATGAAGCGATCCCCTTTGTATCACGATCCTTGGGAGATGTCGGGAAAGTACCGTTACCTCAAAGATATTCGAGTCAATCCTCGGTTTCGTGGAGATCGCGCACATTTCGAGAATGCGATCTCAGAGTGGTCAACATTTAAAACCTTCCAGAGGCTTTTACAGGGTGCATCAAAACTACTTACTCAAATATCCACCGCTGTAAAAACGGCTAAATTCTCGTGGAAGTCGCAGTTGGTTTTCTTCCCCTTCCTGGGCGGTCTTCTGTTGTACCACGCTCCTTGAATGGTTTGATGGTAAAGTCTATAATTTTTCTGCTGATTGATGAAGTTTGTGCGATGGTTTTGGAACAGCTACCCATCTGGTGTAACTGAATAATCGCGGGTCTGGGAGATGAGGTGCAACCATTTAGAAAAGAGTAAGAACTGTGGATCGAAGCTTGTGTTCTTAATGAAGGAAGAAGTGCCTAACATGTTCGCGGCTAATCGATGGATCATTGCTCAATATCAATATTAAATCAGTAGGTCAAACTCCGCAACTTTGAGCAAGTAATTTTGGGGCGTCCTGTATGAGCGCTTAGTTCAAAACAGTGGGAGGGGATTTCAGCGAGTTTTGAAAATATCCAAACAAGTACTTCCATTCCGCTATACTAATCTTGAACTAAGTGCAAGATCAATGAAATAAATCGCTTCTCCGAACTGAACTTTCTTTCGTCTTTCGTGAACAGTGGCACTGCACTGAAACTTGTGTAGGAGACATTTGGAGGTGCTCTTGATTTTTGCTGAAATGTCTCGTGAACTCGAGTTCACCTAGACAAATTTGTACTGCATGTTTGCTCGATTTCTGAGCGGTCGTCACGACTAAGAGCTGCTTGTTCTCTTCAGAAAAGCTCCACTCCATAAGCCTTGTAAGGGTCGCTCGAATGCAAGGTAGCGGAAAGCATCAGTTCTGTGTAAAAAGTTACTTTTTGTCCATAGGTCACCCCTTTACATCCATCTACTGATAGACTCAGCCCAGATGCCAGAAAAGAAAATGCAGCACAGAATCATCGACAGCTACAACTCTCAAGCATCAAATAGTCTAGCATGAGCTTACCTCCTCTCGAGCACCGCAGTTGCGCTGCTTAGAAGGATGTGTTAAAGGCATGGTTCACGAAAAAATGGTTAATAGAAAGGCCCCTCTCGCGCCCAAAAGCTCGACGGTTAGGGCATAATGGAAGCCCTGTTCCCGGTCCCGTCCCTCGATAAATGTCACGTCGGACGAGTGCGAGGCGATACAGATTGCAATTATTGTTCTAGGACCCACACACAATCAGCTGATCGCCGAGTGATAAGGCAATGTTTTACTCCCATTTTTCTTTCCTCTGTAATTCTTTTTGCTACCGCAATTCCTTATTTGATTTCCTACTCCTAGAGGCCGAAAAAGGTGAGCTACTTTTGCTGTTACTGGGGTTTTTTGTTTACTTATGCTTATAAATGAACGAATGTTCGCTTACCGTAGTCGGTTGTTCGCGCCAGGACCCACACGTACGCACTTGTATAGTTCGTCCAAACGCCACATCCCCTTCATTTTTCTTATCTCACTCTCGTCCTTTTTAACAATTTTTCGGCACCTTTTTTCTTCTTCGAAACACCGATTCACGCAATTTCTTCATCTTCATCGCACTATTTTTCATCCTACCTTCCATTTTTCATCATAATTTGGATCATCCAAAACTGCTGTGAACTGTGCTTCTAACGAACCACAGATAAATGCTGCGTTCTTCCTATAAATACACTGTAAAGAGTATAAACCTGCATATTATACACCTCTCAATCACTAACCCAAAAGCTTGGGACACCCGTACTTGACAGAGGAAGGAATACTCTTACTCGGGAGGACGAGTGACAGAACAAAATTAGTTCCTCTGTATTGTGCCTACCACAAAAGCAATGCATTTACAGCTACGATCCTCGAACTATCTGGACCAACTGCACTTCATTTTTTACCATCCGGGACCAAGCAAATTGCGGTGAGCAGCTTTTGTAAGGAGCTTGAAGATGCTCAACAAGTCATGAGTGGTTTCCTGACACCATAATTCTTCAGGCTCATGTTGGGCTGTATCGACGGCAGCTGCTATTTCGGATCGTATCTGCATTGCGACCAAAGGAGAAAAACAGGTGCAACTTGATCTAAAGAGCATCAACTTATTGTTCATTGATTAACACAAATTTAAGGTGAATATCTCTGCTACTGACATTTTGTCGTGCTGTACAGATTGTGGTATGGGGTACGATACCATTATTACTTATGTCTCATTAGAGAATCCAATATGGAGTGTTGCCCCAACCATTTTCACTGTTTAAGGTGTCAAGGCGGCTGGCCCCTCGCTGCTTGGAATTTTTCCGTATATGATGGAGTTGTCTCTGGAGGAGCTTACAGCAGTCTGGTATGATATAAGGCATGGGCTCCCAATATAATCTAGAAAGGTGATTTATTGATTTTAACAACAGAAGTCCTGCCGCCCTTATCCGATTCATCCATGTGGTCATCACGGCAACGACACCTACTATGGCGAATGTCATGGAATGGCACCTACTCCACCATGCAGGAGAACCTGTCAAGCTGGTTTCAGAAACTTATACAGGACGGACAAACGCTACGGTAGGCTTAGAAATCTCAACACTATTAAGGATGAAGAAGCAACGAAGTTTGAAAAAGTTCCATATACTTATTTATTTATTTATTTAAATTGCACTCTTGGTGCGCCCAAACAACCCAGAAAAGTGTTGGTATAACATGAGGGGACGAAAGAAATAAACAATGCAGACAATACTTGTAAAAAGAAATCAACAATAGTAGCAGTACCATAGTGATGTATACCAGGATGCAACATTTCCCTAACTCAGCGACCCCAAGCTAGGAACAACGAGCCGTAGCATACAATAATAGAATAAAATACAATAAAATAATAATATAGGAAAGGCATATAATAGTAGAATTTATGCCGAGTTGACGTTAGCCACCAGTCATCTAATAGTACCTGAGAACTTGAGATTGCTGCATTTGTGCATCGATCTCTCATCTGTATAGTTATATTGGAGCACAGCAAGGTGCATAGTCAGTCTAGGCAACGCAACCGTTCCCGGGGTTGTAAGTGATCGTTTATTGCAAAGATTAACATCCAAGCTAGAATAACGAAAAGTACAAACCCAGAAGTAACGAACCAGAGAAACAGTTCCTAGGCAATCTAAAACTAACTAGGAGCTACAAGAGTGAAAGAAAAAGGAGAAAAAGAACGAAGGACATAACCAAGAATTTTAGAATGTAAAGTACTTTTCTGGTGCTTTCTTGAATGAACTTAATAGTTTGTCCGCCAAAATACCGAGTCTCAGCAACCTAGTAAATTCCTAGATTTTGTTGTTCCGTTCATGTACAAATGAATAAAACAACAAAATCGTCAAAGATGATACCGAATGATCGAAAAAGTTGCAATATACAGCGAGCGCCAGAAACATCTACAAAGATCAAAGAAGAAAATAGAAAGCAGCTCGCCCAGGAAGTTCTGTTGCACTTCTACATATTTCCTACGCATGATACAATCCTCAAAGCGGGTGGGGTAATGCAACAAGGGTAATAAAGGTTAGTTTCTCGCGCCCTTGTGGAAGCTGTAAAAAGGGCAGAAGTGCCACTGGGACGCAAACATTGCAATCAAGGAGCTTATTGTATCCAGCTGTACGCAGTGATGAAACACATTTGGACAGCTCGTCGGAAATCCCTTACCTGCAACTTTTGTCGTTACACTCTAACCCCTAAATTCACTACATTTCGAAGCCTCTATTTATCTGAAGATGGCGATTTCCACGTTTCCTATATGGTTTTTGCGCTACTCTGAACGATCGCTTGCATTATTCGCTTGATAATTGATACGTTAGAATTATCGATATCTTCTGCTTTTAAATGTAGTCTGCTTTCGGCCAAAATAGTCAACTTATGATCTGATCGTCACCTTTTTCAAAAAACGCGCTCAGATGAAGCCCTTCCACTATTTGAATTACGGATTCAATTTCAGGTAAAATTGCTTACAAACTACCGTCTTCGGTTGAAGCTATTCAGAGAGATATTATGGAAAATGGACCTGTTGTAGCCGTATTTGCTGTCTATGATGACTTCAGACACTACAAATCAGGAATCTATAAGGTGAAACTCTGAATGAATTTTCGAAAATCACCACTACCCTCTCGTTTCCTTCCTCGCTAACGTTGAGCGTGCGCTATCGCAGGGTCCGCTATTCCTGTCAGTCGTATCCAATTCCCTTTATATTCAGCATCTCTTGCGGATACCATATTTCCGCCAAGATCCTTCCTGATCGCGTCTCAACACCCCTTCTTCAGATCTTGTTATCGTTGTTTACTCTGGGCTTCAAATTTCATTGCTCCTTAAGGCGAGTGATTCCATGGTCTCATAGTATGTGCTCATATCATCGTAAGCGCTGTTCTCTTGCTTTAAGCTTGATAGGCGCTGTTTGTATGTCCGCCCTGACTTCGCTCCTTACACGATTCAATCGCGTTTAACCAGAACCTCATCTGAGCATCTCGTTTCATCCGAGTGAAGCCACCTTTTATGATTTTCACTTGCGGCGCAGCACTTGCTCAGCTCCTGTTAGATTCAATCGTGAGCTTCACCACTGTCCGGTATACCTTTCCTATATGCACCCTAGGATAGTGCCGGCCTCAGAGGATACATGAAGCCCATCGAGGCTACCGGTTCAGGAGACCAGGTTTCTCTGAGAATTCCTTGCTAGAGTCGATATCCCTGCTAAGATCAGCTCCCATCACCGGATCCTTTCTGGGAAGTCTGTTTTGAAGGGCCTCTTCGTCGCTTCCTATAACCTTAATATTCCTCACATTGACTTTCACTACTGGTCACATTCTGGGCCTTCCTTTTTGAAGAGAAAGTGCTTCAGACCATTAGGTGTAGACTGCGTCCAAGTCGAAGACTTTGTCTCCTTCTTGGCTTCTGACACCTGTTCCTCGTTTCCATGCATCTTTTTTACGCTCCTCCATTCACTGCCGATGTGCCTATTCAGATCATCTGCTAATGGTGGATAGCCCCTCCCGAAACTGGTCTGATAGCATCATCAAGCCCCAGAAAGAACCCGCCCTTTCGTATTCGGGGCGGCTGGCTTGCGGTGCTTACAAGGATGCTATTGTTCAGTACGTCTCCTTCGTGTTTTTCCTCACAGCCAAGTCTCCCTTGATCCTTTGACAGTGGGATCCAACCTATCGAGAAATCCGAGACTATAGCCGGACCATTTATTGTCTTCTCCATTGTAAGATAGTTTGAAACCTCCACCGATTTTTCCTGTCACCGCTCCTTTCCAGCACGTTTAACGAAAGTATAGGTTATAGATGCTCACGTGCTTCATAAAAACAGGAAGCTCTGGAGTCTTCCCAGTAAACGGTCCAACATCCAGAGCCCCAACCCAAACTGACTTCCTCAGCTGGGGCCGTTCAACTTTCGTAGCCCTCGCGTACTGCCCATAAAGTTGGATCGAAAGTCCTGCTCGCAACTACCGGATGACGTCCTAGCTTTACCACTGATTCCTTTCGAGGCATTGAGCATATTTTGGGACTAAGTTCCTCCATCAGCCGGCATGTATCCTGGACATGACGATGGTATACATGCAACTCCTGCAAAGTATAGATTTGAGCATATGAGCCTACAATTCTGACCACATGGCAATCCTTCCTTCGGAACATCACTGAAATATGCCCTTCTAGAACTTCCATGTCATATCGAGTCCTTTCAACGAATGTTGCACGTCAAAAATATGTCCCTAGGAGTTATTCCTTTTACAGAAACCATTTGGACATCAGTAACGCATAATTACAGCATACTGCTGGTGAACGTCGCGGTCTTCATGCGGTAAAAGTGATCGGATGGGGAAAGGATAATGGTACAGACTATTGGCTCATAGCTAACTCATGGAACAAAGATTGGGGAGAGGATGGTGAGTTACTTGCATTTTGCTTCACTGCTTCTCTATTCTGAAACAAGTGCATCCTATCTGAAAAAAAACGCTGATGAAGGCAATGCTCATTTTGTACTAATAGCCATGCGCCATACTTAGAAACGGAAGCGATTGATACACTTGACATTGGCCCGTTTCTTGCAAAAATACGATCTTCTGATGCAGTTGATGAATATATTGCAGGATTCTTCCGCATTGTTCGTGGAACCAATGAGTGTGGAATTGAAAGCGATGTGACTGCCGGACTTGTCGATACAGACACGCTCTAGAGCCTTGTCAAACGATTGTAAAATGAATAAAACTGCATGCATGCAAACGAGTGCTCAACAATTTCTTCTGTCGGGAAAGCTCATCTGATTATTGGTATTATTGTGGTATTTATTATTGTCCAGGAACAAAGCTGAAGGCACAGTTCACGATAATTCTGTGGTATGAGTGAATGAAGCGGTAGTCCAGACTAGTGCAGACACAGCGGCGAAAAACGAACTTAGGCGTCCTATAAGAAATGCATGGATTCGAAAAAAGTAGTAAAATTAGGGGTTGGACGAATGCGGCGACAAATGCAGCATGGAAGGGATGTTTGGACGAGCTATCCAAATGTGTGTGCCGTTGCGTACAGCTGGCTACAGTAAACTGCCTGCGTGCTATCCCTTGTGCGAGTGGTGCATTCCCTACAGCCACTACAACGCCTGAGGACTTGTCAGACCATGGTTGTGTACATCAGTCAAGCTGGTAATGGTGCTCTCATTACACTCTGTATGAGCTAGTTTTCAACAAAGAAGCGTTTCTTCTGCTATCCCTGGCATCGCAGTTCATCCTAGAGAGAAATTTTAGAAAGCACATCTATCGTGAACTGTGCCTTTAGACGTGAGCCTTAGCATTCACCACAACGAGGTCGTATACAAGAATTCAAAAAGAAAAAGCCCTTAGTTATAAAGGTGTTGGAAAAAGTTCTAAATATTAGTCGCTCGATCGGTCGTCATTCGCGATTTTCCCCTGGGTTAATGTTTCCTCCAGAGGCGGTTAAGCATGTATGATAGCTTTACATCATCGAATAACCTAGAAGAGGCTAATCCTATATCCATATAGAAATTGCTGCATTACTATACATTTTTGTGCTTTGACACTGGCCCTTTCTCCTGCAAAGTCAGTCCCAGTATTCATATCTGAAGTCATACCATATAAACAGACTATATAAAAGAAAAAACATTGCAATCCACAAAGCGCTGGTAATGGTCACTGGAAGACGTCATGGACACCGCTGGAGTTGAAATCGAATTTGTTGACTGGGAGTTCTAAATGTTCCTACGGACAGGACTGAGGCTTGAAAGTGCCAAAGACCTCTCTCATGGAAAACTGATGAAGTGGGTCAAAACGAGCACACTGGAACAATTTGGACAACATTCACTCGCCATAAAGTTAGCCAATTGATTCGCCATTCGAGATTTAGAGAGCTTTTCCAAGATTAATACCGTTCAGAATAGTTTATTGAACCCGACGGTTATAAAATGAGACCCATGAAATGTCGCCACAATTGCTATTCAATTAGTGGAGACGATGAGCACGAAGACGATGGAGACGATGACGGTATCCGCCGCTGCTCATTCCCTGAAAATAGGCCGCTCTTATTCTGCTCCAGCGATCTTTTCCCTATTGAAAGGGTTTGATACATTAAATTTACGACCTACCATGTCACCACCAGTTGCTGGTACTGGTACAGGAGGTGGAGGAACTGCTCCCTGGTCTGCTGGTACTGATGGAGCAGCTGGTGCTGGTGCTGGTGGCGGAACTGCTGGAACTGCTGGAGCTGCTGGTGCTGGTGGAGGAGGAGCTTGAGCTGCACCATCGCTGTTATATGCTTGCTGATCTTCATCGTCAGCGGAGATTGGAGGTGGTGCAGGTTGCACCACTTCGGCAGCCTCATAGCCCGCTGGTGAGACGGCCAACGTAGCCCCAGCAATAGCAAGAAGAACAATCAGTTGCATCTGAACAGAAATATATTTACCACGTTGATCTCGAGCTACGATTAACCTTTCATGGACTCAAGGGATCAGAAGGAAGGGCTTTATCGGAAAAATTTAGGATAACTGCAACTTAGCTCGTGGAGTTGCTTGGGACAACTTTGGTATCGGTTTGATCTCTCGGTATTTATACTGAAGAGATTCAGTTTACTATAACTTCGAATTTCGATTTTGTAAGTTTTGCGCAAATCGTGCACAGCACGATCAGATCAACCTAAACCGAAAACACTTGACCGTATAGGAGATTTTTATGGTCGAAACTACTCGAATCTCAAGTTCTCAGATCGAAATAAAACCCTGACTACTCACAGCCGGGGACTGACTTAATTGTTTTGATTGCTTCTCAGACTCGTGAAATTCCTTTTTTCATTACGAATGCTTGGTTTCACACAACTTCTCATAGAATCTTGCCCACGTCCGGATGAGCTGTAGTCTTCCGAACAGTGTCGTATAGTGAAGAGATGTCAGTGAAGATTTTTCTTGGGTTGCATTCGCGATTTTCACAGCATGGCTGGATTTGCTCCAGCAGTTTCTGTGGTGTAATATGAATCCATCTAACGAATGATAACACCAGGAAGTTAGTTATGATGTGTACGCGCTTTCCTACACAAAACGGGTGGAGAACGGAGCTGCCACAAGTAAATAGAACCATCTGAAGCAGACATCCCTAATGGTCCGTGGGGTATCTTCTTGAAAATAACTGAAGTGGACATCCCAAATGGTCCGTGGGGGTCCCTCTTGAAACCAAACAGAGGAAGCATGACAGTTGAGCTGAATTTCATAACAACATAACGATCACTTCTTGAAAAGTTAACAGTGTACATGACTTCGTAGTGAGTATTTGCTTGGAAATATTCAGGAAAATGATCATTCCTTTCCTGCTATGATGGGAACCAAAGCCTGCATTACAAGCTCGGCGCTGTAACTTTCACTGCAGCCTGTCACTGATGACGCGCTTAGCGGGCAGTTTATTAACCTCATTTCGTCGGTGTCTGTCAAAATTGATGAACGACCTTAGCTGTCACGAAAGTTGTGGTTTTTGAACATTAGACCATCACCACATGATCGCCATCCAACTCAACAATTTGACGATTGTCCTGAAATTGTTGAAAGTGAGCCAAGTGGGGTGGTAGTTTGAAGACACATCACTTCAATACAATGAAAGGTACTCATAAGTACACTACAGTACAGTATAGCTGAGAGCTACACTGGTTAGGCTCATTTTTACTTTTGCCTTAGTGGAAGTTTCATAAGGTAATATTTTCTTTCATTGGCTTTTGCTTTGATCTGCTGTCTTTTGCTACCTGGTTCTCTTGGATCTTGATTATTTATATGATTTGTTTTTGTAGTAAGCTGTGTTCATGTACTGACTGTACATGTTACTAAATAAATAAATAAATACACAAATAAGTGATGAAATTAGTTACCATTTCTATCTGAAAGTATACAGCTCGATATGATAAGTCTTTTTATCCCTTCTTTCTGAAAAGCAGGGTAAGGTCCAAGATGTTGAAATGTTTAGGATAAAGACACACTTGAAAGGCACGCATAAAATTGATTCAGTTGATCAGAGAAAACAACAATATGTGGCGTAACAAAAGAATAGCAACAAATAGAGCAAAATAAAAAATGGCAACAGTAAATTGACATAAAGTAACACCCACGCACTCAGTGATGATACTAGAACTTTGAAGTTTCCAGCTGACTGTGGCCAGCTTTACGTGCAATCACACACGGATAGGATCTCGTCCGAGCTACTGGTTCGTGTAGCTTTCGTCATCACACCGCCAACTTCAACAACTTTACTGAAGCTTCATGTTTCTAGATTCCACCGATTTTGAGTTTCCTTCATCAAAGATGCACTATTCTGAAACTGCTTCCGTTGATTGACTCGAAGTAAGTACCTAAAAATTGGAAAAATTTGTCCAAGACTTTCTTACCAACTTAACAAACAATTCATTCGCTTATCGCAGGTGTAGCCTTCCTGTCGTCTGCTCTCCGTAAGCGTAATAGAGTCAAATGTGAACAATACACTGAAGCCAGCAAATTTGCTGAATGAAGTTCTTCTTCTGAATCACATATTCCATTTTTCTGCAGAATCTTCTCGCACTCTTATCGTGGTAATAACAATTAAATTGGTTTGTGATAGCTGATAGACCCAATATAAACGAGAGCTGATGTCCTCACAATTGTTTCAAATGATGGTAAGCCATTTACTTGATTACCTTTCTTGGAAGCAGTTTTTTTGATTTTTTCTACAGCTAGTTTATACTTTAACAGATTTACGTAAGGGTGAAGAGAAGAATTACGTTTCAGAGGCACTTAGTGCTCCTACTCTGCGTTTACCTATGCCGAGCAACCGGAGCAGTTGAAGATGGTCAGTGCTGATTCTGACCCGGAACCTATCCTCATGAGGGTGCAAATGCCGTAAATCATTTCTTCCACTTCCAGGTGCCCAACAAATCCCTCCGGAGGTGCAGATGTTGAGCGGTAAAGCACTTATCGAGTACCTTCGAAAGAATCAGAATCTATTTGAGGTAATCTCAGGTGGTCATAGGAAAAAAGTATCAAAGAGTCTACTTTGTTTGCAGGTCAATTCAGATCCAACACCTGATTTCGAGCTCAAATTAATGGACATAAAATTCAAAAGTCAGAACGTGAACCCTATCGTCAAAGATGATAACGACACTGGAGAGGGCATCCCCGAAAAGTGAATCATCAGTTCTTTCCGACTTGATTAGATGCGTTTAGTTCGAAACTGTGAAGGCACATCGGGCAATCCTGACCTCACAACGATCTTCACTACCCATTAAGCATGTCCTATACAATGCAGTCAACGATTGAATGAAACTATGCTTGCCAAAAATCAATTCCACACTGTGTGGACGGCCAGAACGTTTCTTTTCTCTTGCGCTATCCTGCACCCATCAGAATATCATAACTGTTTTCATGCCAAATTATCAATTTATTAGCTTATATTGAATCTCTTGATGTGTCCACACAAGTACCAGATTCCCCTTATTAGGTGCTTGAAGATAAGCTATCGACATGTATATGTCTGCCCAAACCGATAGCTCGTTTGCTTGATGCTTATCACTCTGCTGCCTGAATTTATCGATAGTAACTTCACCAAGTTTGACCTTCATGAGTCCCAAACGGGCTCTTGACGGTTTTGTATGAAGAATTTCAATCAGTCAAGGTTCAGTAGTCGGATGAGATGTTTTTTATTTAGTACACCCAACCAGATAAGAATCTAATGCACAGACAGTTGTCGTTTGTTACCTTGCATGGCATATTTCACTTGAGACACCACAGGGGCTTGAGAAATGAGAAATCTTTTTTATTCATGTTCTAGTTAGCGCTAACCCTTGACTACCGCAGTTCTCGACAGTCGATCTTCAATACCAGGATCCTATTGAGACCTTTGCAACCTAGTTATTCTTGGGAACTTTGAAAGCTAACACTTTAACAGAACATACCACAGATCTTAAAATCACAAAAAATTCAGTCATGGGACTAGGTTGTAGGTGGAAAGACAGGAGCGCGAGAGTGCTTTTGCGGATGAATAGAGCTGGAAACTGGTTATCGAAGGCATGGGTAAAGTAGTACAGACTTATTCTCTGTCATCCTCTTATATAGCGCTTGTCATCCTCATAAAGTAAAAGTCATCAGATTGGATTTACAGCTATGATCCTCGAAAAGAATGGGCCAACTGCACCTTTTTATTAACCATTCGAGACCAAGCAAACTGCGGTAGGTAGATTTGGTTAACTTGAACAGAGACTTGATAATTTTAAGAATTACACCTTGACCCTCATTTAATTTCAGGCTCATGCTGGGCAGTCTCTACAGCAGCTGCAATAACGGATCGTATTTGTATTGCTACCAAAGCTGAAAAACAGGTCCAACTCTTTTGCAATGATGTATTGCTTCATTGATGACCTGAAAAGCCCATTCCAGGTGTATATCTCTGCCACAGACATTTTGTCATGCTGCTCAAGATGCGGTTTCGGGTAAATCCTTACAATCGTGGCTAATCAAAGGCTCGAGAGAGAGTGTAGGGCCCATGTATACTGTACTGTAGTGTACTACGATGATGATTCAGATGTGATGGAGGCTGGCCTATCGAGGCTTGGAAGTTTTTCATAGATGATGGAGTCGTCTCTGGAGGAGACTATCGCACTAAGGTATGATAACAGGAACTGTGGAGATGATTTATCTACTTGAGCAACAGAGATGCTGCCGGCCTTACCCGATTCATCCATGCGGACATCATGGCAACGATACCTACTACGGAGAATGTCCTAGATCAGCGCCTACTCCACCGTGTAAGAGGAAGTGTCAAGCTGGATTCAGGAGGCCGTACAGATTGGACAAACGACACGGTAAGCGTGAACCCCCTTACATATCCGAGTCAGAAATCAAGAGGACTCTGTGGAAAAACTGAAAGAGGAATCTGTGAGGAAAGAGGAATCTGTGTAATCAACTAAACACAACCGAAAAAAAGTTCAAATTAAAGTAGCGATTAGACGCGAAAGTTGCTAGCGACCTCGAGCTTCGTCATGAGACCACGAAGTTTCTTTAGAAAGCAAGCCAGTTATGGTCTTCCGCAACAATAGTCTGATTCTCCTAGCACTTTTTTATGACTCAAACATAACCTTCGAACCATACGATTTCAGGTAAAACTGCTTATACCCTTCCACAATCGATTAGAGCCATCCAAAGGGATATCTTGGAGCATGGCCCTGTTGTAGCCACATTTGCAGTCTATGAAGATTTTAAAGTTTACAAATCAGGGATCTATAAGGTAGGACTTTTTTCTGAAGCGCCCTTGAAGACATGCCTCATTAGGAGTCCTGAATGTCGAGCTTTGAACCTCCGGCAGCTAGATCAGAGAAACAAAGATTCTAGCCCATCAGAATAGTTAACTTAGAAATGAATTATTCTAGAGAAAGAAACAAAGTGCTCGTAACTCGTGTTACAGTATACCGCTGGCAGCTTGCGAGGCTACCATGCAGTGAAGATGATCGGTTGGGGAACAGAAAATGGCACCGACTTCTGGCTCATCGCTAACTCGTGGCATAACGACTGGGGAGAGAAAGGTGAATCCCTTTGAACGAGTGTCTCAGAAAATTGGTTTCCTGCTTTCTCTTTTCATTTCATTCTGGACCTAGATTTCGCCCGTGCTGAATACTGCGCTTATTTGCTGACCATACTATGTGCCATAGACATTGAGTCAATTGATACGCGGGGCATTCATCACTCAACTTTCTTATGAGATTTTGGTATAGCCGAACATTTTACAGGATACTTCCGCATCATTCGAGGACAGAACGAGTGTGGAATTGAAGAGGATATTTCCGGTGGACTTATCGACGTAGATAGCCTCTAACTTCGTGCAGCATGAACGTAAATCAAATAAAAATGAGTTTACATGAGGAAGGAAGCGCTTGTCGGTCGGAATCAGATTTTAGGATACAATGTGATCAGAGTGCTTATAAGCCGNGGGGGGGGGGGGGGGGGGGGGGGGGGGAGGGTGGAGGGGGAAGAACACCAATAATACGTCCTGCCCTCTAATGATTGCACCTGCTACACTGAGTTTTCAGTACTGTGACGTTTTGTGTGCTTCGCTATAGTGATGGGTGCATGCCGTAGAATTGGCTGGAAGGGAGGAAGTCGTTCAGGCAGTCAGATTGATGTTTCTCCCGGCCGAATAGCCGCTACATCTACCGCCACCTGCAATCTTCCCGCGGGAGACATTCTTTTCGGTCAACAAGTGTAGGCATGAAGTGCTTCATCAGTTAGGTCCATGAAAAACGATCGAGGAACAGAGACTGATGAGTCCTTCAAGAAGAAACTTACGGAGCGATATGGTTTGCATTTATGCCATATACAAACGAATTCTCTGATAGGTCAAAACGTCAACGGGCGATACAATTTGGTCATCAGTAAGAGGGGTATTGTCCAACCTGATGTTCCACTTAGCTGTCCAATAAAATGGTTCACAAGAGTGGTGTATTATTGAAGAAATTCAAGCGACGATTCTCGCATGTCGCAAACACCTGCGAAAAATAAATTATCCAAAATCCAAGGTCCGGAATACCATTTACACACATCAGTTCCAGGAGCAGGAAAGGATTGAAAAAATATTAGAATGCGTGATTGAAATTTGTTCAGAAAATGAAAATGAAAGTCAAACTGAAAAGTCCTTTGCAATATATAGTAAACCCACTTGCATCATCTTTTGGCATCGGTCATAATCCAACCTCATTAGCTCACTGATAAAAGTGCGTTCGGGCCGTACATCAGATCGATACAATATTCAAAAAAAACTTGGCATGAAAGGGAAACCGATAAGGACAGTAGGACCGCAAGGTTTGTACTAGTCGAAAAAAGGAATTCCCCAGTTCTGCTTCTAACAATTGCATTTCTGTATAATCGTGCGCTTTGCGATAGAGTGGAGCGTCGTGATTAACCCTTCTTTGGAAACGAGCGCAAGTTTTTCAAGAAGCCACTTGTCAGCTTCCTCTTTGGGTAGATGCTTCCCATTCCAAAATTATGGATAAAGGATGAAGTTTTCGGGCTCTCCGTTCCTAGGATGCCCCCCCCCCTTCCCCCATTCGATTTTCATTCGGAATTGATTAG
>UZAF01017761.1:21237-41915 GCA_900617895.1 Haemonchus placei
GTGACATATGGTCATCGCTTATATAAGAAGATGCTGACGCTTTCATTCATAAGCGCTCAAAACAATGGTGAGTTGCCTTCTCGATCATTTTCAATGAATGAACCCTCTTCATTTAAAGGCAGCGAATTTTCAGAATTACCTATTGTTCGCCCTCGGCCTTTTACTATGTCGAGTAACACTTGCATTTGGAGCTCCTGCAGATGGTTGGTCCCTTCCAGTTCAGTTTTGACTCCATTAAAATATTAAATGATTATATTTCTTACAGCCAACGATGGCGTCCCACTGGAAGCGCAGATGTTGAGCGGTAAGGCGCTCGTCGAATACCTAAAAAAGAGCCAGAATCTCTTCGAGGCAATCACTTTTTTAACTAAAAATGCACTAATTCGGAGTTCTACGTGAAAAATTTTGATTTCCAGGTGAATGATGAACCGACACCTGATTTCAAGTACAAAATAATGAGTAAGAAATTTATGAGCCAGTACCGGAGGAGCCCTCCTATTTTAAACGACAACAATGATACTGACATTCCGGAGAAGTAGGTCGACGGATCTTTTGACTTTGAAATAAATCGCTGTATTTCCTGAGTTATGCAATTTTATACCAACACAGCCTTCTGAAAACCATTCGGGTAGTCAACTATCGTTCGAAATTGTAGAAGTGAATACCGACCAAGTAACACCACCAATGACTTCATTGTTACAATTCTTGTAGTAATGTGCCTGTATCTATCCTTGGATTTCTAATAAAGGGTAAAGCATGAAGCGTGTCGGTGTTGATCAATCCGTTCCGTGGTATGCACCCAAAAAAAATTCAACGGCATTGTGAGCGGATGACTAACCTTCACAGCGATTCGTGGGATCAGGCTATGGGGAACTCAGTAGTACATTTCCCTCCTAGACGAATTTGAAGCCTTTTAACCGATAGTATTTGGAGGGACAATCCTGAAGTTCAAATGAGATGATTTATATAGGTCTGGGAATGTAAAAATACAAAAGTACTCAATCGGGAAAGCAAAGTTCACTCACACCCATTATCGAAAAGGCAAGGCAAAGAGATAGCTCTATCATGCTATAGCAATAGTTGAAATGAGTACCATTTCACAGCTATGATCCTCGCCTCATATGGCCCAACTGCTCGTCACTTTTCACCATCCCTGATCAAGCAAACTGTGGTGAGTACATTTTCAAAACTCCCAAACATATCAACCATCAAAATAGGTCTCGGCGACACTACTGATTCTTCAGGCTCATGCTGGGCTGTGTCAACGGCAGCTGCAATTTCGGATCGTTTATGCATTGCCTCAAAAGGAAAAAATCAGGTTTACCATTAGTATTTGATGTTTTCAGGCTGAACTATCATTAGAGTAAGAAAAAATTCAGGTGTTTATCTCTTCTGCCGACATTTTATCGTGCTGTGGTGATTCCTGCGGTTACGGGTATGATTTGACAAACATTGTGAGCTACTGAAAAGCAACATATACTGTTTTTCAAACGGCACCTTACCCTTCACTTTCCCTACCTCCCAGCGACACTGCCCAATCTTCCTCAACCCTGGCCTAACATCTTAAGCCATACGATCTTTCTTAAAGGCACAGTTCACGATAATTTTGTGTAACCCAGATTATGACGAAAAATGGAAGANAAGATGGAAAATAGTGCAATAGGGGCGAAGGAGCTGCGTGAATTAGTGTTTCCGAAGTGAAAAAAGTCTTCGAGAAATCGTTAAAAAGGGGGCTGGACGAGAATGAGACCAGAAGAATGGAGAAGAGTGGGGCGTTTGGATGAGCTACGCACAGCGCGTCATTGCGTACCTGTGGGTCCTGATGCAAATATCTGACTACGGTAAGCAAAAATTCATCCGCGTATAAGCATAAGTAAACAAAAAAACCTAGTTACACCAAAAATGGCTCACCTTTTTCAGCCTCTCGGATTAGGAAATTAAAAAAGGGAACACGGCAGCAAAAAGAATAACGGAGGAAAAAAGAATGGAAGAGAAACATCGCCTCATCACTCTGCGATCAGCTGATTGTGTGTGGGAAGTAATGGTAAAGTAGAAGAAGTAATGGTGACGTATTGCTCAGAACCACCCTGATTCCGCAAGACGTATCATGAACAGTCAAAGGGGGTAACCTCTGATGGCCACGGTCTCATCATTCACGAACCTGAGATTGGGAGATAATATGAGTTCGAAGTATTATATTTTTGATCTCGCGATTTTATCTTGCCAAATGGATTGGACCGCTCAACAGAGAGGGCCAATTTTTTTCAAAAAATCATAAGGGAGACTTAAAAGAAATGTTCTTTAACTAACGAGGAATATTTTTTGACGATTCAGATGTTATGGTGGAATCACGTTCAGAGCTTGGGAGTACTTTGCAACCAAAGGTAGTGTTAGCGGAGGACACTTTGAAGCACCGGTAAGCTCATTCAGTTATTGGATGCAGTTTATCCTATAGAGGTTATTGAAGTACTACAAGCTGTACTTTCATAAAAGAATTACTAACAGAATTGTTGCCGTCCTTACTATTTTCATCCATGTGGAGAACATGGCAACGATACTTTCTATGGATATTGCCCCCGATTTGCAGAAACTCCATTCTGCAGAAGGAAATGCCGAATCGGCTTTAACAAGTCATACGTTCAGGATAGAATACAAGGTATGCCTAGAAGTAACATTTGGAGAAATACAGTAGCGCTCAAAAGTATTCAGCCAAGCCTTTTCGGCCGTAACTTTTTTCTCAGTCGAGCAAATTGCATGAATGTTGATATGTTTAGCTGAAGCATATTTTACACTGTCCAAAATTACTTGACTGCAAGGCAGCCATATCCACATACTAATGGGGAGGCATTTGTAGACTATGCTGAAAGCAAGTTTGTGACGTCTGCAGTTATTCCGACCTTATGTATGTTTTTCTTCTCTTCTGGGTTCGACATTAGTGCTCGTACACTTAAGACATGGCAAAAAGGAAAGGATACCTAGAAGAACCACCATTCGTTTTCCAGTTGATTTTTTGTTCAAGCCATTTGAGATATCTGGAACATGATCAGATTGCAGATTGATAGTGGTAAATATTCACACTACATCCATGCTGCACATATTGAAATTTTGCTTGGTTAGATCCAGTAGGAAAGGAGTTACGACTGAAAAGTACGAGTGAAGAAGCATTCGGCCGAATACTTTTGAGCGCTGTTGTATATCACCGCACTGGAGAGGGGACCATCTACTCACTGGGGGCCAACTTGGTGAACTGTACAGAATAATGTAGAAAAAATAACTCGAACTAAAATCCATCGATTTTTACTCCATAATGAATGACTTAGTGAAGTGTGGTCGGATTCTCGAGGAATCGTCCCAATCTTCAACCTTAGAGGAGTTTTCTCGATTTGCGTCTCCCCAATTTTGGTTCTGGGACGTAAACGGTAGCAATCAAACCGGATATGTTCAGACAATGTTTGCATACTGTATGCCACGTTTTGATACATAAAAATTACAGGAAAATCCTTCTACACGGTAGAATATTCGGTACCAGCTATCCAGAGAGAAATTATGGCGAAAGGATCGGTTGTTGGTTCCTATGACGTTTTCACAGACTTCAGTTTCTACAAATCTGGAATTTATAAGGTAAATACCAGCCGAATTTCTTCGAAAACAAAAGCTCCTGTCTCAATACTGACTCAGATCTCCTTAGCAATGCCTTTCTTAGTTTCGATTACTATTGAGGCGGGTGTCTTTAGAATGAACGAGAAATCACCGAAAATATGTTGTTTATTTCCAGCACACCGGTGGAAAACCAGATGGACGTCATGCTGTGAGAATAATCGGATGGGGAAAGGAAAACAATACAGACTATTGGCTTATTGCTAATTCATGGCACGACGATTGGGGAGAAAATGGTAAGCTTCCACTGTCAGAAAACCTACAAAAACTATCATAATTTTCTGGCTTAATGCATGAAAATAATATTTATTTATTCAATTATTCATTCAAAATACACACAAAGGAGCGCTTCAGTCGCTTCAGCAAAACGAAACCAATTACAAATTTAAACAGCAGGTCATAAAAACGAAAAAGTCATAAAAACGCACAGTAAGAAAAACCATACCCATAAGTGGACATTCTTTAGGCTATACACGTCTAGAAATCTTGTATGCCTAACAAAGCAAGAAGGACTAACTTCCTCAACTTCTTTCTGAACGCATCGGTATTTCGCGCCTTTTGCAGGTCTAANAAGTCTAGAAATCTTGTATGCCTAACAAAGCAAGAAGGACTAACTTCCTCAACTTCTTTCTGAACGCATCGGTATTTCGCGCCTTTTGCAGGTCTAATGGTAATAGTAGAAGCCATCTTGCTCCACGGGAGTTAGGCAGTAGGATCGGTTTTGCGTAATCGATCCGCCGCACGCGGCTGTCGCGGACCATTTGCCTCGTTATGACAGTTCTAGTGTTATTCATGCACCTCAATCGCAATGCGATTATTACATATAGATGATTCTACTGTTCGTTCTTTTGTTCCTGCAGTTCTTACTTGCTGCTGCACTCTACTACATTCCTTCGTGGCTATCGCCGCGCGCGACGTTTTCGTTCCTACTGCTTCACACCCTTGCTCCACGGAAGAGAAGCAAATCAAATACACAGGCCTTATGATTACTGTTTAGTTTAGGGCATTGCAGTGATAACGAAGTGGTACGACCTCTGCACGGTCTGATTAACCAGTACATACTCGGCCGTAGCTTGAGTTCACCTCTCAGCATTTTCGAACAGAATACTATATCATTGGCACTTTTCTGTACAATGATGTTTTGAACAATAACGTTATCATAACATTTGATATAATAATATGAAAATTTATTTGCCAAAAATTCAGATTAATAACGATAGTAAATAGGAAATAGTTTTATTGAAAGTGATTAATTTTTAAGGTTACTTCCGCATGATTCGTGGAATCAACGACTGTGGCATAGAACAAGATATTACCGCTGGAGATGTTGTTTGATTACGACAGAGAATCAAAAAACTCTTTGGATGAAGCTAAACTTTAATAAACGGCTGTAAGACGTGCAAACGAAATATAGTGGAGTAAATGAAGGTTTCATGTTAGGAATGCGCCATACATTCGACTCCGATTCAAAATCGTAGTGGCGTACTGAATGCGTATGTGGTCTATACAATGGCTTGCGGTAGCCAACCGCTATACAAGTCAGTGCTCTTACACTGTCGAACGAATATGGTACCAATTTCAACCCCCGACTGATTGAAGGTTTGGTTGCCTTGGGCGGGTATCGAACCGGCACGGAGGGCGAAACCCTTTTCACTTATCAAAAACTGATGTAAATGCCTCTACCTATACTTGTTAGAGACAACTCAACTTTTGCCAATGTATCCAAGTGGGGATCCCACATTATGTATTGACTTCGCCTTCCTCTTCACATTTGGATCCACTCTGAAGATCTCTAAATCATGAAGTCCAGTAAGTTCAGAGTATTTTCCAAAAAAAGTAAATGATGATCCAAAATGTTACGGAATTAAAACGAGCAATTTGATTTGCAGCGAATCGCCTTTGTCAATGGAATTCATTAATGATAGGGACACGTGGCGCCACTATCTTACGTAACATCTAAAGACGGAATAAAATAAAGTGTCTTTATGATCAGTTAGGCCAATCATTTTATCAGAATTAACTGTTATCACGGACAAACAAAGTGAGAAGCAGGACCTCTGCTTGTTTTTTAGTTTAAGAAATTATAAGTTCACAAAGGCGGAGGTGGCGGTATGATAAATTGTGCTCATTATCACACACGCATGGTCACATGATCACTTCCTGGTAGATGATCGTCCAGGCCAACCAAGGAGGTAATCCATCCGGTGTCGTTTGATTGGTACCAGATAAGTTTGGGAGGATAAGGCCCTAATATTCTACAGCTCAGCACAGCAAGCTACTGTATAGACCACATACACATTTCAAATGCGACTACGTACCTGAATGGAAGCCGGATGCGAGTTCCCATCTCAGAAACGGTGGTGGTTCCTGATGATTGACTCCTGAGACTTTATTCTTTCTATTTTTAGCACACCACAGTATGAAATACCCAAAAAATCTGACACCGGTAATTACAATTTATGTACTGCCGTTTACACTATCTTTGCTTTATTTTTTAGGTTGATTTTTACATCCTTTGTTACGATGTCTATCTTGTAATCATAGTTACAGCCTTGTTTTTCTCCCATACTTATTTGCTGAGACCAGAGATAGACCTGTCACAGTTTGGTTACCTGCTGCTAGCTGTGTTTAATGGTAACCTAACTGTTGTTCGACTATACTTCCCACTCCTTGTTATCCTTAAGCTTTTTCACGCACTTGATTAACCTACTCTTGAAGGGCAGCCTACCATGGGGCCTCAAACACCCAAGTGAATGGCTTTATGAAGAAAGAATTTCCTAGTGAAGTCTGTATATACTCTGGGAAAAGGCAAATTAACAAAAGCAACAATACAGCGTCGTCTTCCCATGAAGTAACCTGGTCACAATTGACTTACTCAACTGAATCTTTAGATGTATCAGTCTGGAAGGGATTACTCCACACACAGGCGAGTCCGTACCAAGTTTCCTAAAACTGACATGAATGGCGGTATTGGTCCTGAGGGCGATTTGCAAGAAATCCTGAGAATATGGTCTATTTTCCGCTGCCAGGCTGTCTTCTGTAGTGAATAAAATCAGGCTTAAGCAGGTTACTCCGATGTACAATTTGTGTGGACGGAAAAAAGACAATGTTGAACTTTCAGTGAGAGATTATTATCAAGAACCGAACAGACCAGAGTGAGTTCACATAATTATGGGCGTTCAGTTCTACCAGTTGTCGAATACCGACCGCCCTTGTTATGTTGTTTGTGCCAAGCGATCACACTTTTTTGTATCAAGATTGCAATGCCTGTCTGCAATGGTATTTTCACTGTGAGAATTTTGTCAGAAGAAGTTTCGTACCATTCGTAGTGAACTGAGGGGACCCCAGTCAAGTGGGCATTTCGACCATGTTATAGAAAAGAGGTGAGACTGGGTAAGCCAACCGGTGATCCATTGCTGGTCACACATATAAGTCGTAATAGAGGGAATTAGGCATAACCGTGATTGATAGATCGGTTACGATTATGATTTTTGATTTTTTGGTAAAAGGTCAGAAGCAGAAATTACACCACTTCGACGGGTGACTCCAGTTCTGAGTTGGTTATGAGAAACTTGTTCGGCATCATCCAGTGTGACACAAGCATGCCGCACTAGCTAAGCCAGCTGAAACTGATGGTTTTTTAGAACACTATTTTAAACAGTGTGAACAAATATAAAAGAAAATCAGTGAAGTTCATCGTTTTTCATAACTTTGCCCTTGAACCTGAATCTATCCAAAGCGAGACCTGGATGATAGATTACGGAGCAAGTGTTCATTTGCAGGGGATATAATCTCGGATTTGGCACAAGCTAAGTTTGATGTATCATTCTGATGCCGTTCGCTTATGCCTATCTCATCGTCCTGTGCGGAGGCCAAGAGCTTTGAGATCCTTACTTAGATATTCTTCTGTCATGGGCATAGGCTTGACGATGTTCAGGGGCCACATCTGTTGATAAGTTCTTGACCTCCCCATACCCTCAATCATTCTAGCTAATCTTCTGAATGTTTGATATGTGGTCCAATTCGAAGAAAGGACTAAAGGTGGGCATGGACCTGGGTAAATACTCCGTTGTTAAGAGTCCCATCACTAACCAGATTCCCTTCCTCGGTTGCCTAAGTGCTTTCTTCTTCCGAAAACACTTATGGGAGATAGTAGCACTGTATTGGAGAGTAACTGGCTGTGAAATGAGCTACTGGGTATTCTGTCGTGCTTTTAAATCCCCTTAGAAAAGCCAAGTAAATTCAAAAATTGTATTCAAACCCCTTAAGAAAACCTAAGAAAAATCGATTGGGCTCACTCTTCGACGGAATGCTAATGTGTTGACTGGGATAAAAAAATTCTAAAGTCCTGCCAAGTTGAAGGATAATGTTCTTATCTTGCCGGACGAGTTTTGCATTACTTAACGATACTAGATGATTCTAACCACTACAGGCAAAGTTGTACCGATATTTGTATGTATCATCTCCTTACCAATTCAAACTTTCCCTAATTTTCAGTAGTGGCCTCCTCGTCGCGATGGACATCGAACAGCGCATCAAGGCTTACCGCTTCGTTGCCTACACAACGGTCCCGTTCTCGGTGATAGCAATCCTTTCTGCATGCATTATGTTGCCCATTGCTCATATTAACATTAATCACATGAGGGGAACCATGCACAAAGAGCTTCGCTTCTGCATGAATTCTGCCAAAGATATTCGGAGCGAGATAAAACTTCTCAGAAACATTCCAACCGTGAACAGAACTGCTCGTCAAGCAACACCTAGGATGGTCCAAGTATCGGCTAGCCCACGATTAGAAGAAGCAGCGTTTCAAAATATCGACCTCTGTCAATTGTGCTGTCCTCCAGGGGCACCAGGACCAGCTGGACCTCCTGGCCAGCCAGGTCGCCCTGGGAAACCTGGAGCACCTGGTAACCCAGGAATGCAAGGACGACCATCACAGCACCCATGTGAGTCCATTAGCCCTCCACCATGTAAACCGTGTCCAGAGGGTCCAATGGGACCTCCAGGGCCACAAGGACCCGATGGAGATCGTGGACCAGACGGTCGTCCCGGTGCACCTGGAAAAGATGGCAGTCCAGGAGAACCTGGTCCAAAAGGACCTCCTGGACCTATTGGTAAACAAGGAGCACCAGGTGCCGATGGAAAGCCTGGAGCAGCTGCTGACATGGGAGGAATCTCTGGAGAGCCTGGACCAGCAGGACCACCTGGCCCGCAGGGACCACCAGGACGTAACGGACAACCTGGATCTCCAGGACCTATTGGTGAATCTCACTCAAAGCTTTTCCGTTTATCATAATTTGTCATTACAATGATGAACACTATCTTACTTTCCAATAATACATACATTCAGGGCCACCTGGACCCAAAGGAATAAGAGGACCTGACGGCCAGCCTGGTATACCCGGTAAACCAGGATTGCCAGGAGCACGTGGGCCAATTGGAGCTCCAGGAGAGCTAGGAATTTGCCCGAAGTACTGTGCTGTCGACGGTGGAGTATTTTTCCAGGATGGAAGAAAACTTGACAAAAAACGCTTCGCTAAAGGAGGGGTGGCGTAATGGATTCGTCTGCATAAATATTCCATTTCTAAAGTGTCCTGTGTGCACTAATTTCTCGAATGATTTTGAAATGGGCTGGAAAGAGCCTGCCTAGCAACATGGATGTCTACATGATTTATTTGGCTCACCATACCAACTATGCCANNTGACAGTGAGTTTTAGGTCGAATCCAGTTCTACTGGGCTAAATGGGAGCTTGCACTTTCATCTGCCACCAAGTTCATCGTAAATGTTTTACACACAGTTGGAATTTCTACTTTCTTCTGCGACTGATTTTTGGGCGCTGAAAATGCTTGCTTGGCGGCGTAACGTCTCAATGAGAACTGTTTCTGAAGCGAAAAGGAAACATCTCAAAGAAAAACATCTGAATTCGATTAGATAGGAAGTTTTTTGCTACAGTTTCATAAGAAATTTTAGCTCAGTTGATTGATGATGATGTTCGCACATGCACTGAGTACTCTACATCATCACGGAGCCAAAATCACTCATATAGTAGTCAAAGTTGCTTGATTACTCGTGCCCGATGAGCCTCATAAGCACTTTCTGCGATAGCAGTAGGTAACAACCGAGTACAGAAGTGAAATGACTAATACTGAGGCAAAAAGAGCACATAAAGTTTGAGTTAAGATGAGTTTTCAGTCGCAATCGATTTCAGGTATGACTTTGGGGCACTCGACTTACGTTCAGAATTGTAGTGGCGTAATGAGTGCGTATCTGGTTTATATAATGAACTTCGATAGTAACCGATGTACAAGCCAGAGTTTTCATCTTTGCAGATGAGCTGGCACCTGTACCAATCAACCGATCCCAGAAAGACGGAAGGCTCGGTTAACCTGGACAGATCTCGATGCGGAAATAGATATTCGGCCCTTGAACGCCCCTCCCCTAATGAGAGCTACTTGTAGTTAGCGTTGGAGTAGCGAAATTATTACGGCCAGAAGAAATTTACGGAAGGAAGCCTCAGGGCTTTGAAAGTGAAAATAGAGCGCTTTCCTCTTGTTTTTTGTCAAACCATAACTAAAGTCAGTTCTTTATTTGTGCACAGATGAAATTTTTTAAATACCATATAGAAATTACATTCGATAAAAAAAATCGAATGATTGAGTTTACAGTAGTATATAAGCATGTAAAACGATGCAAAAGGTATAATAAAGCTACCTAATAGGCCCGTTTAATACACGATATCCAAATTTAGTTATTATACACGTCATAGGCATATATGTACATGCAGATAGGATTGACAGATCATGTATTACGATAGCACATCGAAGGACACGATAGAGTTAAGATTACTGTAGGCGGTAGCACGCTCAGCACCATGTTCATAACTGCAAAGAAGAAGTATTCAATTATTTTCCAAGTATCAGATCGGGTCAAAACACTAACAATAAGCAGGTAGCCCAGGCAGCCCTCCCACACGCTTACTTAATCTGGAAGAGATAGGCAACGGAAAAATCACAGGGAAACGTGATTTATATTCAAAACCGGTACGCTCCATTCACTCAAAGCTGAGGTTCGCAGAAATTGAAATTCGAAAATTCGGACACCCTCGGAGCTTCTTCTTCGCGGAGACCAGCCTTCAAGTCTTTTCAGGGTCTACATTTTTGAAACGTGGGCTGAGCATTACTCTATAGAATCGCTACTACAGTGGCGACCCATTGTAGGGATGGTAACGAAGCGAAACCTAGCCTTCTCTGTTTCAATCCTCGATGAGTTAGGCTCAGGGAATATCGAAGTATGATACCCAAATTTCAGTAATATGGCGACTCGATAAAGTTTGTAACTTACCGACTAGCTTTTCGAATCAGTCAATTGTTGATTCTCAATAGAATTGTCTGTGATGCCATCCATCGTTCGACGAGCACTGCAGTTTCCCCTGAAAAGGTGAGAGCATTACAAGTGATACCAGTATCACATCTGGCAGTAAAAACTTACAAAAGCGCAGCTTCTTTTCTTCGAAGACACGGCAGAGCGCGTTTGAATTGGGCTTGATTGAAATAAAACCAAATCCATGGATTCACAAAACTATTCAAATTTCCAAAGAACATGATGTATGTGGCGAATGTTGGATCTAAATTGCAATATACACCACCTTAGACAAGAATCTGACCGAAATTAGAGTTTTTTCCTTGCCAGCTATCTGCCTACTTAGCGGGCTGTACGTCTTCCCCTTTGCTTGTTTGTCTGCTTGAACCAAGGCCCTCGAGATGTGGGTGGAGCAAGACTCGCAAAAGGCGAAAGCTATGTTCACCATGAAAGGTGGGAGAGGGGAAGGGAGGGGAGTGTGCTAGTATCCCGGGGATAACAGAGGGAGAATTGACTCCTTCATACATGAGGTGGGACAGTTCTTAGCAGTTGTCTTACTGCACGAAATGCCGCTTCTATATATCCCCATCATGTCCCATCATTGACCACAGGGCCTGGTTCGATGAAAGCAAGGGCGTATTATGCCAAGTTCTATTTCACGACATTCATGCCGAGTTTTCCAGGGATGCTGACCCCCGACAGAGGTACCTAGGCATGACTTTCACAGGAATTGGGAAGGTATGGTGAATAGCAGGTTGTTTGGCCATTAGTCGGAAAGGAAATTTCGCAGATTAGCCGCTTTTCACGACCAAAAACACACGAAGCCAAGAACTCGAATTGGCAAGTGGTTACTAGACTCGGCTTCCTTCTCTAGCGAAGCTCTTACAGACTCTCCTACATCTTGGGATTAATTTTTTTGCAAATCACTCACTAATTGCTGTTGGCCACAGAGCGTCAATGACCGACGTGATGCAGAAAGGTGCCCAAAGAATAAAGTTAGCAGCAACGATCGTCAGCGTCAACTTTACAGTTTGCACTCTCCGTCTGTCCAACTCTACGCATTGCATTGTTGCTCCTGAAAGCGGAAACTTAGAAATTGTCATTTGGTTACGGTATGCTAAGCTACAGTAACCTCACTGTGAACTTAAAGAACTCAAGATGATTACTCTACTTCTCCAATTCAAAAGAATCTCATTCATAAGAATCAATAAGAAGGGTGTTAATAAACCGACCTTTATGGTGGACCTGGCCAGCCGAAGGGATCATAGAAGCACATTTTCTGAAAGACAGCAATTTAATTTATTTATACCATGAAATGAAATTTTTACCGTGCTCACCCATTTGTCTGAAAAGTGCTGCCGAAGGAGGTACTCTGCCATACGGCTCTACAGACACGGTAGTATAAATAGCCAGCAAGAGCACTTGGTAGTAACCAAACAACTGTGTTGAATACGGTCACGTAGATAGCGTACTGTAATGAATCCTAGCTATAGTGAGAGGCTTCGTCGGAAAAGTCGGAAACTTACCTGATATGCACTCGTATAGGTACCCATACAATCGCCGTCAATCTTAGCAAATAGCCCAAATTGTGGCGCTGAAAAAAGCACAGCCATTGTCCACGCGATACTTGCATAGAGGGCAGGACGTTTGTAGGCGTTTGACTTCATTGACGCCAATGGACGACAAATTGCCTGAAATNCGTAGATAGCGTACTGTAATGAATGCTAGCTATAGTGAGAGGCTTCGTCGGAAAAGTCGGAAACTCACCTGATATGCACTCGTATAGGTACCCATACAATCGCCGTCAATCTTAGCAAATAGCCCAAATTGTGGCGCTGAGAAAAGCACAGCCATTGTCCAGGCGATACTTGCATAGAGTGCAGGACGTTTGTAGGCATTTGACTTCATTGACGCCAATGGACGACAAATTGCCTGAAATAGTAACAAATTTAGTAGAAGGCTTACAGTAGTAATGGGTGGTCAGGCTCCCTTCTGAAGTACGCACTGCACACGTCTCTCAATGAATATCACCCAAATACTTGGATGTGCAGTGGGCTTAGACGAAGGCATGGTGGACTGGATCCAACAACAGTTAGAGAGATTTTTGATAAGAAAATGTAGAACGCACAAAAAACTGTCAAAAGGCCTAGAATTCGGAGCAGACGAAATAAAAGCGATTTTTTGAGCATGTAGGAGTTCGTCATATTACCCCTTTACGGATATTTCTTTAATTGAGTATAAGCACCTTTCAATACATCATAGTGGGTTCGATAGTCACCCACGGCGAATAATTGGGATAGCGTCGACTTGGGCTGGCGTTGCTGCCAACCCGAGTTTTTTCACTTTCCCAATCTCCGTAGGCCTCCCAGCCCCCTCTCCCGGTTCTAGAGAGCATTCAGAATCGTTTTTCACGGCTAAATCACATACCCGATGGTTGGCTGTCTGATGTGGGCCATGATTTGAAAGGAATCACCGTAGAAAACAATCATCGAATATTTGTTTACCATTGAAGCGAGCGAACAATATCTCTTTGAATTAAGGCTAGATTGAACGTAAATGAATAAAAGCCTATTTAGCCGTGGGAATCAGGGTCATTTCCGAGTCGCTGTACATTTTCCTGGAACCCAAACCCAGGAAACACTATTCAATGTAAAGTCAATTGCCTGAACGCATGAAAGGAGTTTGGGTTTCATTGGGGGAAATGGACTGTGAAAAGTTTTGAAGAACGGTTCCAGACGCATCTGGGAGGTTAGGAGTACTGATTAGTTCATTGGTTTAAACTTTCAAGGCTTTGTGTCAGTAGAGCGCTCAAGGGCCATTGTTAAATTACGCCGAATTAGTGTTTTTTCCTTTCAAGGGAATTCATGGGTTAGGCTCATTTCAGATGCAAGATCGATAAGTGAATTTCAATACTTTATGTTCCGAGTTCCCAATGCTGCGAACTAGTCCGTCCCTATGATTTTCCGCTGCCGCACAGGTCTACTACCGTACTACAGCTTCGAGTTGCGAAGAATTTCCTAACGGAAACAGCATCTGAACAGCGGATGCTCCCTCCACAGCATGGAAACTGTGTAGCTTGTAATTGAGAATGGATTTTAATCTCGATTTTCAGTTTTTTTTTATAATTTTTCAGTCTTGCTGATTACTTCTAATATTTTAACATACATACATTCTGAAGCCATATAAACTCCCTACCTGGAAGCGATCTGCGCTGATAGCCACAAGCAGAAATGAGCTTGCATACATCGGTAGAACCTGAAAACCAACCACGTATTGAACGTTCGTTATGATAAAGGAAAAGAACCCAGAGAATGAGGAAAATCCTGAACCGGAGTGCGAGAGGAGAATCAAGACTTAAGAGGGTAGGGGTCATGACAGATAGGATTGATTTAATTGAGCTCGATCAGCCTCGAACCATTCTGAGCACTTTTTCCCATCGCTATTGTTTGGAAGATGTCGAAGCTATAATAGATGCAGGGCAGAAGAGCGGGGAAATAAATCATAGTACCCTCTAAGCAAAGGGGCTGTACTGGTAGAAGGAGATATCGAAGAAGAGTTGTAATACGTGCTCTTCAGTCCTTGACTATAGGGCCTCCTTAATTTTGGAGAGCCTACATCCTTTTCCCGACGCTGTGCTTACCGCCACTTTTTATCCTCATTCATTTTTAATCCTTTATTCTACAATAAAGAATATTGGTTCGTATGGAATTCATGTTCCGAATGTGAATACTTCTGCAGTTTCAGTAGTGACTTCCAAGAGGATCTTTACCCTGTCGTTCAGTTACCATATTTGGCTATAGCATAAACCTACTGGGTAACATCAATCAGCTATAAACCACGAATAACGGGATCTTCGTACCGAACAATAATTAGCTATGGCCAAATACGAATACTTAACAAAAATTAGCAAGCTGCCGGAGTCGGCCCTCATTTTACGTCCCCATGACTCGCAATTACTACGACAATCTTTGAGCGAAGAGTAAAAACCAGAGAGAGCGAGACCAAGTTCCGTCTGGGCCATATACAGTGATGGCAGAAAAAACCAGCTCTAGTAATTGGTCCGAATTGTTATCAAACTAATTTCTGACCCTAATCCTCTATGAAAAGTAAGTAGGGGGAATATGAGAATCGTCCCTACCGAATAAACGACAAACGATTGGGTGAGAAACTGAAATTCGTCTCGGAAAACCTAGTTTTCATCAATATGGAGCAAGTCGGGGGTTGATAACAGTCCATCCCAAGGATAAAAAGTCGATTTAATCAACATACTAACACCAGGCAATCCTTAGAGAAAAAGGTTCGGAAGGCATGCTGTATCTGGATCCAAGGATGTATGGGGATAACCCATACATCAACTCGATGCAGAAACAGTGGCATGTTCACAAGATCTGTATCTAGCACAACAACCCCTCCTGATTAAGAAATCCACGATTGCCCACTAGGAAAGCCCCATTGATAAAGAGCAAGAATGAAAAGTCTTACCTGGAGAAATTTGACAAATTTGCACAGTATATCAGGCCCGTAGAAGATTGGCACGGTGGCTGTGATAGCCATTGTTGGTACCATAGTAATTAGAGCAAACAGCAGATCGGCAGCGCACATATGGAGCATCAACATCTGAAGTAGTACAGATTTTTTACTGTCACATGAAAAGGTGGCTGAAGTTTTTGAAGAAGTTCGCAAACTCTTGCAAAAGTTATTCTAGCAACTCCCAGGTCGACGATCTGTACAAATAATCGGAAACGGTATGTTCCGCTTTCTCAAAAACCAATTACTGCAATCTTTTCCAATTTCTACTAGCTTCCGCAAGTTGATGTCACCTAAAACTATTTGCAGAAAGCATTCACTCTACCGAGCTCATTGTTGTAACTAGGCTATTCAGATGATTGAAGGGGTTCAGTAGAACTGTCCCTTGTGAAAATGACATCCATGGCTAACCAGGACATCGAATTTCCTTCTAAAGACGCTTATCTTCTTTATGGTAATTCCGATCCGAAGAAAAATTTGTCCTGAGAGGAAATCAATCCCCTGTAGTGTGCCCCGATTTTACCTTGGCCGATTGAATTGCCCAGACGGTTTTTTCTTTTGAAGAGTTTCTTGTAAATAGATGGCGGGAGCTAAGGCGCAGTCATTTGAGTGCAAATGAAAAGGAAAAATGAGGTTGATCATTCCAGTAGATTCTCGTCTGCTGATAGTGCACCATAACCTACAAAAACAATCTAAACCCATTTCGCAATAGTTAGGAAGTCCCGGACGAAGGCATTACTGAAAAGGCCAAACGATGCTCAGCGGGGCGGCGATACACGTGTACCTCTCTGACTTCTTTCTGCTACAGAGTAACTAAGTAGGATATTCGTTTTATCACTTTTGAGCAGTACTGATCATTGCAAAGTACCCTGCCTTCATTTCTATCCCCAACACGTATGGGCGCTCTATTTCTGGAGCAAGGGTAGCTGTGGTTTTCCTGACAAACATAAAGATACCATGGTCAACTGAACGTAATATAATGAGTAATGTAATGATGATTGCCCCCAATTATTGCTCCCGTGGGGCTTACCCAATGCCTGTCTGGATCCGTCTCATGCAGTATGAGTAGTAGTATTATTTATCCTTGGTACTATCACAGCTGTACTATCTGACATAATAGTGTAGGGACACCGCGATGGTGCCATAAGGTGTGAGCACTCGTGTCGCATGAGATTGAGAGGTTTACTGCACTAGCTGTTGCTAGCCCTGTCCGATATGACTAAAGAGCACTTGCACACTCATTCGCATTACGTAGGAGTTGCTCACCTGTACAGGAGTGACACGTTTACGACGTCGTACGAAATTGTTCTTCAGGATCACATAGATTAGAAGGCAATTACCAATGATGGTAAGGAGAATGATAGCCATATGATGGAGCATCATCCACTCGATAGCCGGAGGCTCCATAAAGTCGACGCCGTTCTGCTCTCCGCTCGACATTCGCAGGATCAACTAAAACATGAACAGTCTAAGTGAAACACTCCCAATTAGATTCACACATTCCAGCGCATGATATAACCTATGGCGCATCGAAAAATAGAAAATCTAACAGCGTTCAGAATTTGTCTTTTTAGAACCTTTGACTTATAACAAGCAGGAACTGAAGGATCGCTAACCGCTGCGGGCCAACATAGTTTGACATGCCCATGGCGGCTACGGTACTAACAGTCATCTTCATAAGGAACCACTCGGAACAGCAGGGCACCAGGACCGGGGAACTTAAAGATAAAACCAGTTTTCATGACCATTCGGGAGCACAAAGTGTCTGGTGTCCAACAATTTCCCAGTATGTGCCACGTACTCGATTCCTCTTAGGAACCTGGGAAGGTTCACTAAGGTTGTACCTTCACGTCTTAACAATGAATCTATAAAAAATACAAATACAAAGGAATCAATGAGAAACTCGTAGTAGAGCTTTTAGCTGCGTATTTGACGTAAACATTAACTGTTCACGGAAGCGGATGTTTAATTGAGGGTTTTTTCCCAAGTGGCAAACATGATATCAATTAATCACAAGAGAATGTGGAAATAGACTCGTCTTCATCTGAGGGATGAATGAAACGTAATGGGAAGAAGAATGCGAAAGAGAGCAGAGGCTGTCCCATTTCTCCGAAATTTCACAAAACAAAAACATTTCCTTTGCTTAATTGGGAAAAATGACATGAAGGAAGAAGTACTTAAAGAGGTGAAACGGACGAATTGGCCAGTGAAAGAGTAATAGCATGTCAGTCCGGCTCAATACGTTATGTATGAGCGCATGCGTAGGCAATGGCAATAAAAGAGATGAAGTTTCTGACGTTGATCGAGCTCTTATTAAGATGCCCCATGTTGTAGCTCACAAGCACATTAGGTTTGCAATATTTATTTATTTATTTATCCAATTTGATGAGTTGATGAGCCGAATGATCGACGAGCCAGCGCAACCACCTTCTAATACTGCTATAAAACGATTAACCTTAGGCACGAGTTGGTACTTGCTGGATTCGATCTTCTGGGGGATGTTCCAAGCCCTGAGCCGTTACTGTGCTGTCGAAGGTGCCGCTTTCTACGAACCCATCCTTGTTTTTGATGTAACCATCCTAGAGCAGACAACCCGAAATCCAATTAGTTATGAACTTCCCTTGAAGGCTCATGAGCTAGCTCTTGACACTCACAACGTGCCGGAAAGCTTAGGTAGCGCTTCTGGCTTATACATTTTCAGTCCCTAACCTTTTGAGATATCTGAGCCCCCGCTCGCTCGAGGATAAAACTGGGTTTCAACGAGGATAGCCCAACTAATGCAATAAATACTAGAACAGTACACACCAATAACCCGAATTTCTTTATCGAAGAAAGGAAAACGCTTCTCAATGAATTTTGTTTTCAGATACGTAGCCATGTGGAGGAATTACGAAGTCACTGCCTTATAAATTATAGTTCCAGAATATTCCATTTGCTACATCGACAATGTTCCTTGGCTGGTGTATTCAGTAATATCATAGAGCTGAACGTGAGCTTAGTAAAGGGTTAGGCATCCATGAGCTCATGCGCACGATTCTGATTTCAAGTGGTACGGATAAGTTAGTTCGAGTAAGTTGAGACAATCTTGCTAGCGAACTGGGACAGGATCAAATTCGACACCGCTAAATAGGACGTCCAAGAACCGCCCTAGGCCTCAGCTTAACACTCTCGAACTCAATCTCAGCTCTTGGGCAATTAATCATAGGACAATACAAAGAGGAAGGCACGAACCCCTTCAGTTACTCCCTGTACATTATCAAATGGTTGGCAAGTACAACCCTTTTTTTACTTGTGGAGCTGTTTTGTCCTTCAACGAACCAGTATGAGTTGCAGGCTCCAGCATTGCCCATTTTTAACTCAGCCACTAACATCGATAGAAGATCAGACTCAGTTATGTGAAGAGAGAAGGAACAAGTGAACTTGAGAAAAAATTGGTTTTCAGAATACTCAAGACAAGCGTCAAACGGTCATGTTGTGGCAAGTGGTGCACTACCACCCATGTATGGTCCAGAGATCGAATCCAGAAAAGACAGCTGCCGAGCCCACCTAAGCCTTTTACGGGTCGATTTATGGTCTCAAAATAAAAGCTCCGAATGGTACACCGGGTAGCCACCACAAGTCAGGGAATAGATCAAACCACATTGAAAACGCCAATGCGATCCTGAATGGAACTCGAATATGAGGGCCCATCGAAAAAACAGGATGACTGACTCCAGAGCTTCTATCCCTCACTCTTTTTGAGATCAAGCATCGAAACTGCTCGCAAAACCGACAAGGTGATGGCCAAAGATTGGCTCGAGCTTAATTGTCAGCTAATTCGCATGCGTAACGTCACAAGTAGGAAGTTCAATAATTGCAGAAACACGACGAATGCATGCAAATTGTCCGTTCGAAAGTTAATTAACTTGAAATTACATTCGAAGAAGGTGAAGTAAATGCAGAAATGTGGTGATAGATATGACCGCAAGTTGAAACTCATCAACTCGAAACTCTGCTGAAAACTAAAAGGAGAGAGAGAGCTCTGCCAATTGGGTGAAAATGGAGTCTGCGTTGTTTTCGACATACAAGAGCAAAAATGATTGAATTACATGCTTCTACGTAGCCACGGAAATGCTATCACAAAAATGATGGCAGCATTTGTGTGATTATTCACTTGTATCTACTAAATATCCAGGAAATTCGAATATTCTGAAAGGAAGTCAAATATGAAAACTCGCCATTCTGCAGATTGAAAACCTTATCTTCTCTTAACTAAGAGCTAATAACTGAAGTTGCAGAGCGTACATTAGGCTGTGTGGAAGGTATCTGCCAAAAATTCCACTGTAGCCAGAGTTTCTCCCAGGATTTTCAAGAAAAATCTATAGAGATACCATAAAAGGGCACTAGTCACTTGTATGCGCATAATATTTCGGAATAATTTGTGATGCAGCAACCGGTTGATTAGACTGAAGCTCATTTTCGACCTTTCCATGAAGGCTGTGGAGCACTGGAACGAGAAGTTACCAGAACTGCTACAAGAGGGACTTCAAAGGCAAGTGCTTGACCCTAACTCCAATGGGTGTCAGCTGCGGGGTGTTACCAGTGTAAGCGTGGGTAGAGCCCCTACAAGGGAATCTCGCGGAAGGTTCCAGGGAATCTCGGCAGAAAACAAATTTATAGCAAAAGGTCTAAGAGACAGCACAGCACAACCTATTACCTACATTGAATCATAAGCTATTTATCTATGCCGATAGTTTGCACTCATACTAGTTATCTCATATTAAAAAGGATGAACGATGAAGTATTTAGAGCAGGCGGAACTGGCCAAGCGGCTCCAATTACCCGTACGTTCCTGGAATCGCATTTCGGACCGACACTTTCCTAGCCTACCCGGGTTTTTCCATACTTTCAGAGCCAGTTACTCGGTGCCAGACTGGTCCAGTGAATCATTGTATAGGTATTTAAAAAAACGGCATTCATCATTGGCCGAAGGACTCAATTCATTCTTTTGATGAACCGTTGAATTGCTTGTATGGAGGTTATTGGTTCCCATGAGCATCTTCCTAGGGCTTTGTGCTAGCTCCGAAGGTGACATCATGGAAAGAATTGCTTTCTCCAGAGAAGCAGTTACTGATACAGTTTCCGTTTCGA
>UZAF01017762.1:0-22190 GCA_900617895.1 Haemonchus placei
AGTGAAGTTGGGTCTTTAGACATGCCCAGAACATCTTGAAGGATCCTGAGAGCTGTCGGATAAGACCTGCTCTCCGAGCTGCGCACGATGCCTACGTCCACTGAGCAAACTGTGTTTCGTCGTATTGGCATTACTGCAGTACTAGATCGAACGGATTCTTTTGGTAGCACGGTATTCTACCCACTAAGAAAAAAATTATCGTATCCTCTAAGGTGAAGGTCTACTACTCTCTGCGATGAGAGTTCAAACCCTAAACTTAGGCTTCTAGAAATAGTAGTTGCAACGTAGTGTCTACCCTTCCTCAGCAAGCTAATCACTGTACTCCCCAAACTAGTCTGGAAAAATTATAAAGTAATCAATTGATTTGATTAATCACCTTCCTGATTAGTTTAATGAAAGCCCTGATGAGCACGTAAGTCTTATGAGCCGATTAGGTGAGGAGAATACTGCAAGGAATCCCTTCAACACAAGTGGGTTTTTAGAAAACGATGGAATATGGGTAAAGGTAAATTGACGATATATAAAGCTAATTACTGGCTCTAGTAAAGGGCAAAGTAAGAATAAAGGGAAGAGTTCGAATCTGAAAGGGAAGCAGAGCTTTGTTGTCGATCGGGTACGTGCGATGTTCTGAATAGTGACTTTGTTCCCTCCGCTAGGGAGAAAATCACCCATGGGCAATTATAAACTACTTTTCAGATCTGGTTTTGTTGTTGACGCTATAAATCGACGATGCTCAAATAACAATAGAGAAACGGATTTGACGTGACTAAAAGCTCTTTGTCTAAGCTGTCTGACATTAATCTTTAGACAGCGCTCAGACTTCTTTGTAGAGCAAGCTACTGAAGAAGAAGCTCAATAGAGGGATAAGGCCATTATTGAAAAGGCTCGGTGATACAAGTGATTTGTTGTTTTTTCGATGTTCCAAATACGATCTTTTTCATCACAAATAAAGAAAAAATCGACTAGTGGGAAATATGCAAATAAAAAAAATTGGAGGAGCGAGGAACATCAAGACCGTCCGAAAACGACATCATCACTTGCTAGGCTTCCAGCTAAATTTTCACTTCCTTGATTTCATTTGCTTCTAAGTTATGACGTAGAATTTCTAAATTCCATTAAATTTTTTCTGGAGTTATTTCAAAACTCTCACTTCTGAAGAAAGGATAAGGTCGTAATGATAGTTTGCAAAACGAATGATTTATAAGAGGTTCTGTCAAGTGAGTTCCCAGTAACTATTTCACACAAATGGAATAGGCCAAAAAATATTAGGACCATTCTTCAAAACCAAAATTGATGTTTAGGGGTCAAAATGAAAGGTAATAACTCCATGAATTATTACAAGCAGTTTGTGTAAAAACTTGAGCGTTTGCAGGACACTTTAAGCCAACTGAAAGCAACTAAAACAAGTTCCACTGAGATTTCTGGAGCTTAGTCGAGTGTTCTGGGAGTTTTTCGTTTCGGAAAATTTGCTGTTTCTGACATGTAACGACGAAAGGAGCTTCATGAACTCTGGTTCCGTAGCAAAGTTTGCATTCTAAAAAACCATGAGGGAGCAATCTTTTTCCAAACCTCTACAGGCGTGGGGATCCCATTTCACAATCAGTTGAGTAAAATTGATGCTAGAGGCCACAAAAAGAAGTCTATAGGGTTTTGTTATAATCAAGGAGGACAGCAAGTAAGTGAAATCTAAAAATGAAAGGGTTTCAGAGTACCAGATAAAGTTTGAACTTGATTCTATGACTGATGATCGAAGTGCTACTTGTGAACCCTCTGAAACCAATGGATGTCAAAGTACAGCATCCCTGACGATGAAGGTCCCACGGGGATGAGAAGGGTTCCGTTCACTCAAGCGGAGAAAGACACTAGAGCGAGCGATCAGAAATTCACGAGAAATACAGCCCATCCTGTTTCCCGAGGCAATTTGAAATTTACGAGGGCCCACGGCTTCAATGTGATCCATCTTAGAAAAACTTTATGCATTCCTGATGCGAACCGAAATGATGTTACAATAGTTTGTCGAAAGACAATTCACTGGGGTCATTTAAGGCCCTCGTTTCATAATAATGCGTGGGTAAAGGCCCAGTAATGCCTACCAGTCTTCCAAGCTCCCCATCCCTGGACCAAGGTGAGCTGGAAAGGCTGGTAGGCAGATGAGTAGACCTTTGAGTCTCATGCGCCAACCAGACATTCCACTTGCTCTGGGACGACTTAAACATGCTAGAGTCATATCGAAGGAGAAAAAGATCGACATAAGTTCCACTATGCCATGAAATTTACTTCATAGGCTGAATTCACATCAAAATGCCATAATATTTCTAAATCGAGGGCAATAATGGAGACGAATCCCAAACTGGAACCGGTCAGTGTTAAAATTTTGATTCCTTTTTCGCAAACATTAGTTGACAAACGGTGACTTTCGTGGGTTTGAAGGGTCCCTTCTCTGGATGCGCACACGCACTCGACTTTCATTCAAAATTGTGGAGACATTGGAATACGTACTTGGTCTATACAGAGATTCCATTTGTTTTTAGTTTGGCTTTTAGGCCTGTAGAAGACGTCGATGACAGCACTTGAGGTCTGCAGCTGATTTACGCTACAACAGCTGATTCCCTTAACGGGATCAGATGAGGTAGCGCGAAGAAATGTCTCGCTACCATGCCTATAATCCCTGGATTCATGACCGGTATCGACAGCCAGATTTTGGTTCTTTGTGAGAAGAGGGGCATGAGGATTCGGGAGGGGGAATGAATTGATACAAGACTCGTCCCGAAGAACAAAAACCTTATCTTGAACAGAATTGCTCCCGACAAGCATTTGTGTAGGGAAAATACGCATTCAAATGCTACTGCGATTCTAAATGGAAGCCGTGTGCGTAGGCGCATCCGGAAAGAAACAACAGTAAATACCGAAAGAGTAACCCTAAATTATTCAGTGGTCGTCGTACAAAGAATATAAAAATAGTTTCAAGTGTACAGTTGTAATTTTACAATTTAAAGTACGCAGTAAGAATTTTCACACTATTACAGCTACACAGCTAGAAACGGCTGCGGTAAAAAGAGAAATTTGAAGAACTGATGGATATTGACAGGAATTTGATCGATTGATCAAAATTAAGTAAAACGCCATGTAGAAGTATTTGAAGTCTCCAAATTCGGACAAAAAGTAGGTATTGCTGGAAGGAAAACACTTGCGTAAGCAGCCACTTGAGGTAGCTGGCTGTTCCTTTTGAATCACTCGAGTTTCGCTCAATCGTTTCGATCAATAAAAATGGCTACAGCTTCATGTAACGTCTGCTTAGCGCTGTTTCTATACTTGTTTTTCACTTAGTAATTATGAAAAACCTTCAGATAGAGCATTCTGGTAAACTGGATAATACTCAAGTAACCTCTGCGGTCGTGTGAGACCAATTTTTGACCATAAAAATTGTTCATAGATATTTAAATCACAAAATGGTGCAAAAGCTTTACAATCCTTTCAGAATTTACAAACTTCACCTATCTTACCAGTTCGGCCTAGCATAAATCAGTCGTTGCTAAAGTTTGCGTAAAATCTTAAAATGTTCCACTTCATAGACAGAATCGGGAATCGAACCCTGGCGGGAGCTCCTGGGCTACATCCCAAGTAACGGAAAATACTGTAAGTAGTATAAGTAAATAAAGTGTTCTCCCGTAAAATCAGAAAAAAACTTGTGGTCCTCATAAAACTCAGAATTGCCCCCTCCCCTCACCCCTCCTTCTCTCCTTCCAGTGACCCATGTCATAAGAGCGTTTGATGAAGTCTATCAATAGTCAGAAATTCCGTCTTCGAAGGAAAACCAAGTAAATTGACCCATGCATTCATCACATTCGACAATGTAAGCCTTGAAACCGAGCTTCAGCACCTCTCCCTCCCCCATAACCCATCCTTTTCGATCTTTCCCTCGAAGCTCACATGCTACGAGGGCTCGCAAACAAATGGTCCCAAATCATTTTTGAATAGAAAAGACAGAATGCATCAAGAATTCGTTAAATGGGCAAACTTCAAAGAAAATGACAATTGGACGGACAGCTTGAGAACGAATGGCAACATTCAGCTGTCAGCTATCCCAACCTATAGGCAAATCTATGACGAAAAGATTGAAGCCTGCTATTATGACGTGGAGCTAAGCCAAAAAGAAGGGCCCGGCTAAACCTGCAAAACTGGTTTTCTCTCAAGATTGCTTCGCTTTCTGAAGAACACACAGCTCTATTGAATTTCTTCTCTCTAACATCAATCCCGCTCAGTAGCGGGATCCACTGACAAGCCTCTATCAAACGAAAGTGCAAATTAAAGCATACAAAGTAAAGTATAAAGTTGTCAGACGAGTTGCTGTCGTTCTTGTTAGTATTTATTTAAGGAAAATTAGATCGTTTATTTATATAGCAGCTTTGTTTTGGTGAATAGCGATTTGTAGGCAAAACTTCGACGTCGACGAAACTCGTACACGCACTCTTCTCTTCAAACACCGTGATCTTTATTCCTTAAACTACCACTGAGTACGTTTTCGCGCCCCGTCTTTGGCCTTCTCAGTGCAAAGGAAGCGAAGAAACGCGTGAGATGACTTACTTTGAGAAGTATAAGGCATCAAAAAAATTGTAAAATTAGTAGTTGGACGAGAAACTGACGCCAAAAGTTGCATGGAAGGGTGTTTGGAAGAACTGTTCAAATGTGTTTATCGTTGCGTACAGCTGGCTACAGTAAGCTGCCTGCGGGCAGCTTGTGGGTCCCAATAGGAATAGTGCAACCTTTACAGCCTCTACAACGCCGTGAAAACTCGTACGCCTTGTATGCGTTGGCAAAGAGCTATATAGAGTTATAGAGCTCTTATTACGCCCTAACGAGGCCGTTTTTTGAAACAACACCGTCCCTTATGCTATCCTTGGGGTTCATCTTAGGGAGAAATCCAAAAACTGTTGTTATCGTGGGCTGTGCGTAGTTAAAAAACGAAACCTGTTCGATATGTTCGTTATCACTTTGCCTCTGATCATTTGCTGTAAAATTCAAAAAGTTATAGTTACATCGCAATGCAATTTGTCAGAATTCGATAGAGTATTTGTCATTGTTCTCTTACGTTTGTTAATGATATACAATAACATGTCGTTATCACTACTTATTGCATGATAGCGCACTAGAAAATCGAAAAAGTAACGCGAACTTATTCAATAACCTAGTAATCAGGAATTGGTCTTGTGGTTCTTTCTCTCGAGGCAAGGAAACATTGAATACTGTGACTGATCTTTATAATCAGGGGTAATCATACGACTTTGATGAGGTACGGTACACTCAAAAATCAGCGTTGATAATTTTTTGTTATCCGCCTCCACAATGGTTTGAATTGAAGGACATTGAAGCGTAGTTGTGGCCAACAAAATAATCGGTGAGAACCCGTTGTACTTTGATAGACCATTCCAATCAGCTGCGCGATCACAGAATTGGACCGAGGCATAGCTTTAGAGCGGCATATAGTTCATTATGAATCTAAGAGTCAGACACAAGGTCCTTATACTCGTGCCATTGTCGTCCCTAAAGTAGTGCTACTCCCTGATCCAACTGAACGAGTCAAAAATTGTATGAAGCACCCCTACTCATTTCTTTTTTTCTGCAAATCCTTGGAATAAAAACAATTTCCCTGAATGCCACATGATGAATAGGAAGGGAGGCACTGCTTCTGTTCGTCACCTTGTATTTTATTATGAGCCCTTCATTTCTTTTCTGAATAAAGATCGATTACTGTATCCTTTTTTGAATCGNGATAGACCATTCCAATCAGCTGCGCGATCACAGAATTGGACCGAGGCATAGCTTTAGAGCGGCATAAGGTTCATTATGAATCTAGGAGTCAGACATAGGGTTCCTTATGCTCGTCCCATTATCGTCCCTAGAGTAGTGCTACTCCCTGATCCAACTGACCGAGTCCAAAACTGTTTTGAGCACCACTTTTTTCTTTTATGCAAATCCTTGAAATAATAAAAACAATTCTCCTGAATGCCATATGATAAATAGGGAGGAGGGCACTGCTTGTGATCGTCACCTCGTACTTTATTATGAGCCCTTCATTTCTTTTCTGAATAAAGATCGATTACTGTATCCTTTTTTGAATCGGTTATACCTTTTTAAAGTAATAAGGAGTAATAAAGACGGGAGAAGGCAGTTGGCCCCTTCGATTTCAGTGACAGGGAAAGGGAAATGCCGCTGTATCACCTTCAACCTCCTATATTTGTCTAACGTTTCGCCCGAAATAATCACCCTCTATCAACATGGCCAGTGCCAAAAACGTTCATGCACACAATGCATCACCTCCATTCCAGGAAATTCCCTGACATTCGATCAAACACGTATTTCCGAAGGCACAAACCAGGAAAAACCACTTACCTTCAAAAACTTGATAGAGTTTCAGTCCGGGTTCGAGCGGGATCTTTTCCGTAGTGTCACCACAGTCCTGGAAATCGAGACTGGAGCTATGAGAAAAAGGCAGTACTCATACTAGTACGTAATGTTACTGGCTTACCGGAAAATGTGCCACCAAGTAGGGCGGTCCATCGATATCCACAGCATGGTAGCGCTAAAATAAAAAACAATCTTAGTCGCTCTTTAAACTATCGGTGAACTTCCGACAGCTTGTACCCTAAGGGGCAATAATTCTGGAAGTAATTTTCTATTCATTTTTCATTCAACGCCAGTAACTCCAGTTCGTTGGGCCCTCACCCTGTGTCGCAAGGGGTGAGAGTTGCGATGTGTCCTTGGAAATGAATCGGATATAATTGACCCGATTCTTAGGTGGAAACACAGGTAAACATTATGCGAACCTATATTTCATATGGTCTGTCTGTGGGGTGGGTCGGTCATTATCGCCCGAAGAAGGGTGTTCCGATCAAAATAGATGGGAAGGAGAATATATGGATCGTCTCCGTTCGACTGCTGTTCTGCGATTTTCTGGCGTCCCTCATTGTCGAACAAGAGAGATAGCAACCGACCGCCAGCCGGTCTGATAGGCAGTGCCCCGAACGGAACAGAGCCCCTTACCCTTGCCACAATCGAAGCATCATTGTACAGCATCTGTTGACGCTTGAATGACGATTTTTTCTTTACTGTGGACATCATGGAAGGACTTCACATGAATGTTTGCTTTCTGAAGAGCAATTATCGTTGTCAGAAAAAGGAAAATACACGGAGGAGATTCATGACATGAACGGAATGATGCGAGAGACAACGAGAAGAAAAGGCGAAGGCAGAGGATTATGACCGTGGGAGAATGCCAGCCGTATCTACAACCTTGGCTCATGAGTACAGCGGTATGACCATTCATGTTCGAGAAGAAATCAAAACGAAAATTAATTTTCGGCCTAAAAGATCATCAGAAAACAACGGCGTTTAAGAAACTCCAGCAACCTGATGATTCAAAAATACAAATGTCACATAAAGCCTAGAATTTCTCAGTTTGAAGCTTTTTTCTAGGCCTCCATTATTTCGTTGAATTTTCAATCGTCAACGATTTTTTTCAACATCGTGAGAGCTTTTGAATTTATAGCCCATTCATAACCCTTTCCAAACTTGATTACATGATAATCGAAATTTCTAACCATAGAAAGCCTTTTCGAGAATCGTAATCGACCAAAGCGTCATAGCTTCAAACTTTTACTCCAAGCTATTCCTATATATGCGTTTCATTGAAAAAGGGATTTTCTGAAATGTGGGACTCCCAAGTTTTGAAGGTTGCGAGCTTTGTCTTGAGCACTATGTGAATTTTTGGATTTTGGAAAATAAAAATCCCTATCAAAAATCGTGGGCTCCTTGGAACAAAAGACTTTGAAGTTTTGCTTTTTATTCCCACGTAACTCTTTGAATTTCTTATGAAGAATGACCCTACTCGCCACTTCTTTATCGGTTTTTATTCAGCATTTTTGGAAAATCAAGAAAACAATTGGGATAAGAAAAAAACAGGATTTGTCAGTTTCACAAAGGTGAAGCAGCAGCATAAATATCACAGGAGATGAAAAGTGAATTAGAAAATTTAGTGGTGATTCAAAAGTTTGAATTAAAGCTGAACAATATTATTGGCATATGCAATTCAGAATGGCAAAAAGTTTTGGTAATGATATGCTAATCATATGGGAAATCTGAATTGTCTATCTACAAAACAAAATTTGCAAATTCCGGCAATCGATTGAGCTCGATAAAAATAACTGAACGATTTCAATTTCAGTCAGCACAAGAGGCCCAAAAAATAAGGAAAGTCAAAGAAAAAACTAGCTTTCCAAGTATTTTCAGTCGTTTTTCGGTCAACCTACAGTCGACAGTGATAGAAAGTACCTTCCTTCTAAGTTTTCACCAGATTTTTATAGTAAAATCTTCTTCTGTCTCAGAAATTGGGCTAAAATCTGAGGGGATAATTGAACGAATCTACCGTTCTCGAGAAAAACGCTGACTATACAAAGTAGCTTCCGAACTAATCCGAAAATTGGCTTATGAAGTAATCTTTGCCTAAAAAAATCACGACTTATCATTTTGATAAGTCCAAGAATCATGGTATTAACGTAATCAGCTTAAAATCGTCGAATGAGGAGAAAAAATGAAGCTCCTTCCAGACAATGGGATTATCGTCTGGAATAGTGACGAGTGAAGAAAGTAAATCGAAAATTCGTGAACGTGTCACCGTCCAAACCGAAAGGGGCCTCGATTAACTAATCAACCGCAGTCGCAAGAACAATCCTGCACGCCAATGTTTTTTCCGAAAATCGAATTTGAACCAGTTTTGATTCTCTTTGACATTATGGTATCCCTTCCGATAATTCACAGATGATAAAAACTATTCGAAACAATTATCATCCATTATCACAACTTTTTACATTCGCCCATTCGTAATATATTGAACGTATCTCGAAATTCAATTTATATGATTTCCATTGTGTTTTCTCATATATGTTCGGGTTCAAAAAGCTTCGAATCTCCCTCCTGCCTATGTTGATCGAGGAAATCTTTATTTTCATATAGGCCTAAATGCGACCCCATAATGATAGGAGAGCTGGTATCTTCCATGAACACCCCATTCGATTTACCTATACCACTCCCTCTTGATTGATCCCATTTGGTCCGACCTGATTTTCAGAGCCCTCAAAATCCCTATATACCATCAACGTATTCGACACTCCCTCCCCACAAAAATCTCGGCCGAGTATTAGGTCCTGTTTATTTATTTTATCGTTTTTTTACGATCATCTACTTTTATTTCATTTTTATTTTATCAAAATTATTACTTGACGATAACATATGTAGCTGAAGGACTTTCTCAGAAGTTCAAGTTTAACCCTTTATGAATCATGGCATTACCCTTTCAGGGCAGATTTTGGTACTAAGTCAGCTGGCAACCCAGTTTGACAACAATAACTTATTTTGCCAACGTTTTACAAAGAAAATTTCGAGTCCCATTCGGTGAGTATTCGTTGAAATGCTTCTGCAACTCTCAGATAAAGCTTAACTCCACTTTAGGGGACAGTCGTTCGATTTCTAGGTCGATTTTGAGAAAACTTCTTGGATCCACGTCAGTAACTACTCGTCCAACCACTAATTCGTTTCAGAAGAAAAGTTCAGATCCACTTTAGAAATTCTCCATCAAAACACTCTACCGACTTCCGGGTAAACTTCCTGAATCCACTTCAGAAACCACCTGTCCAGGTTCTAGTTCGACTTTAAAGGAGAAAACTCCGAATTCCCTTGACAAATGACCCGTCCAAGAACCTCTATTGGGGCTCTATAATAAGCGATAGCTTTGGAGTAATGAGGATTCCCTGGGTAGGGCCCAAAATTGCTCTATAAGCGTAACAAACTTTTAGCCAAGAACACAGTTCTTCAGTGTTTTTCGCCTTTCCAGGCTTTGAGGGGGATTGATCGACCAGTCCAATTATATTTAAATTAATATTTATACAAAAGATTTAGTCAATCGTAATAATATGTACCAAGATTTCGACCAAAAGCCCTATAATTATTTCGTTCCGACTTTACGGCAGCTTTTTGAGTGGCTAGGACGAGATTCCCGGACGAGAATCCCGTACGAGATCGTGTCGAGTAAATTGGTGGTTATCATACGGCGTTGTAAAAGTATCAGGTAAGGCTGGATAAGCTATAGTTGGAAAAAGTAAACGCCAATAAACTGGTTAAGGATAGAGGTAATAGAAGGTATCAAATTCTTGAGATCTATGGCAACGAAAATCGAGTTTACTCAAAAAAGCCGTCAAGCGTAGGTTTTATGTAAGAATAAATCAACAAGTTATTGCAGTTACTGGGGTAACCACCAAGGAAGTAGTGACCACTGAAGTAACAACACAAAAAAGGAAATGTTCAGTGTGTAAGCAAAGGAAAGAGATGATTGGAAAGGTCCATGAAATGAGTGTGAAAGTGTGAAAAACATAAAAATGATGGTTCATCGAGTCTGGTTGGATTTCAGTCTTTCGCCGCCATCGGAAAAAATAGACGCCGAAGATCTGTGTCGGCCGGTTTGGTATGACTGACACGATATGGACTAATATTGAAGAATCGGATGTGGAAGTCGTCAAAACCACCAAAAATCCAAAGAAACCCCATTCGTCGCCTTTCANCCCTGGGTGAGATAAGGCGTTTGATAGGAGGACCTTACCGCTCGATGGGACGGTTGACGACAGTGGCCGACGGCCGAGCAAATACCCACCCAACACAAAACAACGGTGTTCGAACACAGAAACAAAAAGCTAATGTCAACGAGAAAAGCGAAAAGGTTGTGTGACCAAAAAAAAGGCAGCTGAATGCCCTTGTAGGGCAATGAATTCTCGACAAGTGTAAGCTGAAATTTGAATGACAACTAATGCCCTTTAGCGGTGATCTCTGGAACAACGGTGCCCATAGATGGAAGTAAATTGTTGAGGGTGGAAAAACAGACAGAAAGAGGTATTTAATGAATGGTTAAGATCAATAATCCACCAATCGCTCGAGCGACACGCACACACACACCATACACATAAACCGTTTTTGTCGTCAGAACGTCGGAAGAGGTGAATCAAGTTTTTTCGTTGTTGCTGCTTGCCGATGTCGACAATGTCGCTCTACGGCTCATCATTGTTTTGTCGTTCGTACCGCTTAGACGGCAGCTGGCATCGTCAAATCGTCAGATGTTACGTATGACTGGACTGTTGAACTCGATGACAACATCGCTACACAAATATGGAAGTGCTGCTGCTGCTGCTTCAGCTGTCAGCTTCCGCGGACGTCTGAAGATCGTACCCCAGGTCGACAATTGAACTTCAACCATCGTCGGACGGACGGGCGATTGACGACTCCTCATAAAACTCGCCCATCCTGGCGAGTACCGGGAAAAAAATGACGCTCGTTCCCGACACAAATCATCGTCCTGACATTTCTGCAGACCATTTCTCTCACACACTCCTTCAACCGCCCATATACGGAGACAAGGGAATACATCCTACCTGGTGAAAATCAACAAAAAACTGTTATTGCCAGGGAAAGCAGAGAAAAATGTTGGGGGAAATTTCAACTGGAAAGAACAAGGGCATCGAAAGACACGTCGGATGCAAATGACATGGCCAAGCACAGACGGAGAGAACCACTAACGGTTTCGAAAAACTATCGTCACCGAGCTCATCCTACACCTCGTCGTTTCGAACAACATCATCCTTTCAAAAAAGGGGGGAAAGTGGAAATTGCGGGTTTCACTGCTGATGGGGCGGCTTCTTCTTCTACGCTCAATTAATCAAGACCTAGGTCATCAAGGTCATCCTCCCTTAAACCATAGACATAGCCCGGTTTGTGACGACACGACGACATGAGCGTCGTGGTTTAATGGAAGAAATCGAAGCGACTAAGAACTTACCATAGCATCATGAAATTCGACTAACGAAGGTCGCCGAGCTTTTGCATGTCCAACACTGCTCATCGTCTTCTGCAATATGGGCGGTGGTTGTAGAACCGGTAGAGATGGTCGGCGGGACCTAGAGCACCGCGTGGCGTCCTCTCGTAGACAACTGAAATGAATTGGATGAGGCATAGTTGGTAGGCCCACAGAAATTTAACGGGACCAAGTGATTAAAAACTCTGGGGCAGGCCGATTTCCCAGGAAACAAAAGCGAGGAATTTCCAAAAAGTACAGTATCAAATAAATGAAATTATGGACAGATGGGTGAGAAAGCTCCGTGAATATCAGAAATGGAACAAGACGGTCCACGTTGATTGCCGTTCCCAGTTTTGAGATGCTCCACGCATTCGATTACCATTTATAATCATTCTCCTCCCATTTGGGCGATGTGACGGGACACACCAGTTGTATAGTTGTACAAGCCATTTGACAAGAACAAAATGATTCGACAACGGGAAGAGGTGGGATTACCAATTATTAAAACTTTTTACCATTACCTTCAGAAATTTTACCAGTGTTTACTCCTCCGCTCTTATAGACCAGATTAAATTAGGTTAAGTTACCCGATCTGAAGAGGTAAGGAATCTGAACTGAATCTATGGTCTATGGAGTGTCGCTAGGCCCAATTATCCAACTTCCTTGTAGCTGTGGTTTACACAATAAAGCAGGTTAGAGCTCATTTCGATTTCTTTATCCACGAGCGCGAGCAAATCAGTCTTTATACGGCCGTCTCGAAAGGATTAACGGCTTAAACCGGAACGGGATTAGGTCTAGTGGACCGTGCACAAGTTCCAAACGGAGCTCCTAGCCCAAGCCCAATGCTTGCGCTATAAAAAGCTGAAGCCCAAGAAAAAACTCTCGAAATATTTTGTATTGGACCGAGTTTTGGAAATTTCAAGGAATAATATGAAAAGAAGGCAGCATGAGATCAGTTGGCTGGAAAAGTCAAGGATCCACTGGATTACGATGGTACCAAGCTGTAAAAAACTACTTTGTAAGGTAGCCTAGGGATAACCGACCGTTTTCCCAATCTCATTCACTGCTTACCCAATCGATATTCATGTTTGCAGTCTTGTAACGCATAGTCTAGATGGAAACCACTAAAAACATCTTATGAAAGGTCCTGATGGTCGTCTACTCTCGTGTAAATGCCACCCGACTGCCTTTTCCAGGAATTCCACTTGGGTTCAACCTAACGACTGTCACCGTCGTCGTCGTCATCCAAGTCGCCCGTCGTCGCCAAAACCGGTGTTTAACACTTTGAATTATGAGCAATGTTCCGAAAATTGTACACATACACGCGCATATACATTAGGAAACTTGATTTTTCCTCGGGAAAAAAATTTGGGGAAAATTGCAACTGGTGCTAAATGGTGCAAAACGAAAAATTGAGGGTAATCAGTTGTCTGATTGAATTATTGTCAATTTTTCCCGAAAAAAAAATTATGGGACCACGTATTTCGAAAAAAATATTACAATAAGAAAAATATTTACCTTTCCATATTCCTGTGCCTTGTCATTCTGGACAGCACTTGTTAAATACCCAATGAGTAAAACTAAAAAAAAATCGAAAGTATTTTTCGATTATGATCTATCGCTACTATAGAAGAACGCAGCTTGATGAGACTCAAATCACAGGCGAACAGGATCAATTGGTATAGTAAGTAATAGTTAAATATAGTTATAGTAATGACTATAATTATAGTATAGTAATGTAAATATGTTATGTTACTTTATTTATTTTGTCGTCCCTGAATTTAGCCTATCAGTGTAATAGGAGCTGCTACGCTCTACCTGTACCTGCACTTATCGGTGTATATCGTCATAGTGGAAGAGCACTTCACTGAATGCTGAAATAAGGGATAGCTTTCTTCGAAAATTAATAAAAATAAAATTAGGAGGAAACATTTCGTGTTAATATTATGGCTATTATTATTTATTTATTTATTCAAATACACTTCAGGGGTGTGCCCATTAATCACACAGAAAAAAAAGAAGTTAAAAATTAGAACTTGGAGTTTCATTTTGCCTATAAGCAAGGATTAAGAGAAATATTATTATTCGAATTATTATTATCAATATTATGATATTGTATTATCACTAGAAATATCGTTATTATTATCATCATTTCGAGTCGCTGGGGGTGGTGTGTTAAAAAATGGCGCACTATAACACCCTCACGGTCCCGTGATCAAGTCCGATCGATATCCGCCCAATTCAACCAAACCTTTTGATACTCCGGGGTCTTTGATTAATACCAGGCTTGTCTGGGAGGATAATGGCACCGCCTGACCACTGTATGTCATTGTTCAGATTACATACACTACATCGCTACATCTTTAAAACGCCACTACGAGCCCGAATTAGAGCCGAGTGCGAGGCCCATCCCAGAAAGCGTGGCTGAATGTGAAATTAATCACATAGTGAACATCAGTGAGCAAAAATCTGAATGGCTCTGAAGCAACATTGTAGGTGGCAGACTAAGACCCGATCTCCGATCTTTAGTACTTTACTTCAAGTTTAGGTACCCTTTGTAGATGTAAGACCAGTGCACGTGAATGTCAACGTTTCTTTTGATGCAGTGCAGCATTGAGGGTAGATACGGTCAAACATTGAGTCCTACCGAGCCCCCTATCAGAACGGTATTGATTCCTGAAAGTTTCTCAGACAACATCAAAAAGAGGAGTGGTGAAATCCCATAGGCCGCTGATGTGGAACAAAGCAATAAATCAAATCCACATCGNGAGTGGTGAAATCCCATAGGCCGCTGATGTGGAACAAAGCAATAAATCAAATCCACATCGACTACCTGACTCGATTGGGAGGCTGGGAACAGGCCAAAATAAGCTGGAATCAATGCAATTAGGCTAAATAGCCCTGATTGTGTCAGAAACAATCTGACATAACTCAAAGGGAAGAAGGAATGATGGAGATAGTTAAGCTGTGATGATGATTTGACATTAAATCTCAAAGGAAACTGGCAGGGTCGACGAATGACATCTCAAAGGCTATTTCCCAAGACCTGATACTAGAAAATGCATAAGGAACGAGCAGCTACTGAGCAGTTGGATCGACTCAAAAGGGCAGCCCATATGCAACGGCGGCAACAGCGGTAGAGCGTAGAAGAGCGCTATCGGAATGTCGTTCCATCCCCCACCCCATGTATGTATGTACGTCCGTCCGGTTCACCATACGGGGGGGAACGATAACGATCAAAATTTTGCCTCACGCTCATGTTCACCACTACATATTCGCCATACCCCATCACCATCTACCCACCACTTCCTTTCCAATGCAAAGCGATTCCCCACATCCCCTTCTTTCGCATTCCGCCGACGGCGAGAAGATGCCTGAGGAAGTTAACAGCGTAATGGATGACAACGGACTAGACTGAGGCCATCTTGATGAGCTCTTCCTGCTCCAGTCTATTCCATTTTCGTCGGGAGGAAATTGTTCTCTGACAATTATCGCTATGCAGCTGGCAGTGGAAATAGTTGGCTTGGTTTTCTGGCCACACTCCCTTGTACTTTATTTTTTGTCTCCTGATCTAAAAAACCAAAGTTCCCGGCATTAATAAACCCCCTTCCTGGGGTATGCTCCAGCATTAGCCTCTCAATCAGAATCGTAGAGGTGTTTGAATGGGTATGAGCCTGAACAATGACTTGCGGTGACTAGCCAATGTGCTACCATTGCTTTTATCCTCCAGGAAGATTCTGGTACCGATTAATCTACCCGAGAGGGACCGAAGGCTAGGTTTGCCTGGGCGTGTATCGATCCGCGGTCTCCTACGCCGTCTCACTTATCAAAACTCCTCTCGGCGATCATTTTTCTAGCGAAGCATGCCTCTGACAGCCAAATTCATCCATAGGACAACCGTACTCTCACGCGAACACGCTCACAACCGACAGCAGCTCTTTTTCAATAATCTGTCAGAGCGTGAATACGTACTAGTGTGGTAGCGATACAGATTTTTCGAGGTCAACGTCGGGTAATTGCCGCACACCACATAGCTCGTGCGCACTCCGAAACCGGAAAAACGAACCGCGCTCGATCGACCTTGGAAGGGGGGAGACTACCTCATTCGTCGTTCGTCGAGGATGAATTGTTCGGGCATCATCAAAATGGGTGAATAATCGTCAATCATACAAAAATATGTCCACACCTTATGACAGTAGCTGACCATGATTGCACCCAAGTGGCGACCGACCTAATAAGAGGTATGATTACAGAAAATTACTTACTTCTCGTAGTATTCAAAAAGTACAGCCAATGCCATTGTGGAACTCCGTTTTGGATAGACACCATTGTCTCGAGATGACATGACGGACACCGGGTGGACACAGCGTTGGGAGGAGGTAGCAATACGTCTGAAGGGGATGTTGAGGGTGGAGAGAATGAGAGGAAACCATGAAGCGGCGTCTGCTGTTACTCGTTAGACGTCATTCAGCAGTCACTTTGACGTACACACTTCGATAGGATCCAGGGAAGTCCTCGACTCCCAGAATGGACCAAAACAGAACAACCAGTTTAACCAAATTTGGTAGGCCTGCTTGGTGACTTTGCTCAATTTGCAGAGCCTCTTCCTCCTCCCGTAATGAGCTGAGTGCCCGCAGGTAAAAAAAAAAGCTCGCAGAGATTTCTTAGAACTCCGTCCTCTGCCTTGTAAGCTGAGCCCCAGTACCGTATCCCGCGACCGCGCAGGTGCTGCCAGGAAAAAAAGTCAAAAAAATGAAGAGGGAAGAGAAGAAAAAAAAGAAAAAAGGCCCGAAAGAGGATTAAGCCAGTCCGAGCAGTTGCAGTGCTGGATCCGAGGAATCAAAAAGCCCTCAAAGGGATGACTCCATTGGGATCAAAACTTGTAAACGCTACTACAAACCTGATGTAATTATCATTTCGAGGCGCTTTCTGAACACAAATTAGGCTCATCTAAACCGGAATCTACCATTTAGTGATAGGCTTTGTAGAGAGGCCATTGAAAACCGGTTATGTTAACTTCAAAGAGGAAAACTTGTTGCTGCATATTACATAACTGAGAACCAGAAACTGAGCAACCTCAATCAGATCAAGACTTTGAGAAATTGTTGTGATTGAAGGCAGAATGCTAGACTCCTAGCGACTTCTAGAGAGGATGAAACTTTTGCGCACTGACCAGAAAAAATGGCCCGAATTCAGTGGAAAAAATTGAAATGCGACAAGCAATGCGTTTTCTCCCGAAAATAAGTTTATGGCAGGACGTAATTCTTTCTTCCAAGAAACTGTTTTCACGAGTTAAGCGAATCGTGAATTCTTCCAGCTCTGAATTTTTAGAATTTCTTCTATTCCATGGCCCTCTCGAAAATATCCAGAAGAACCCTTTCCATTCACATTCCGGAATACGTACATACCCAAGCATACAGCGACATTGAGCTGAATGTTCTTACGAATGAAAAAGGGCCATAAAGTGCCCACTCAGCCCTCAAACACCTTTTTAGGCCCTGTAGTGTAAGCCTACACTGTAGGCTTCACTCGATTATCAATTTGCAGTCACCCTTATGAAAGTCTTTCACTTAACTCACCTACTACATTACTCTATCAACTCCTCCAAAGTCAATCTGAGAATTTCTCAAAAGTCAAATAAAGATGTATCAATCTCATAAAGGATAAAAGGATAAAGTTTTTGGCGTTAATCAATCCCGTCTGAGGGATGCGCCCCCGCACTCGACTTCCATTCAGAATCGTAGTGACGTAATGAGTGCGTATGTGGCCTATACAATGACTTGCGGTGGCCAGCCGATGTACAAGTCATTGCTTTTATCCTCCCAGACGAGTNTCCTCCCAGACGAGTCTGGTACCGATTCACCGACCCCGGAGGGATGGAAGGCTTGGTTGGCCTGGGCGGGCATCGATCCGGGATTCGAACCCCTGACCGTGCGTGTGATATAGTGCGCCACTTGCCACTACACCACCTCCGCCCTTATCAATCTCATATGGTTAGAAAAAAGATTGAAGAATGAGTTTGGTGAGTCGACTTGTTTGCTGGGATAGGTGACACTCTCGGTATCCATTGAGGATCAGGAAGCTCTTGGATAGGTCTAGCCCGGATAGTTACCATACTAGTGGTTCTGATATGTCATACCATGATGAAGGCAGAACCTGGGTGGAGTACTCTAGAGATCGACTAGGAGTTGAATTCGGGCCTGTGCCATTTTTGGTTGAATAGCTGAAAAGAGAATCTACTTCTCCCAATGGATCAAGCATAAAGGGGTAATTGTTATAAAAAATAGATGTAAAATAAGAACAAAAATAAGAATTGGCTACCCATGGGTAATAAAAACAATTTGATACTAAAAATAAAGTGGAAATAGCATAATAGCATAATAGACCAAAATTGTTAAAAATTTTGACCTTTTTTCTGGCATCCAGGAGTGAAAACACTTAGCGAACATAGACATCGTTGTGCGAGTTCTGGGAAATGCAACCGTCACGTACTACCGGTCCTATTCAGAAAGGACGGAATGATGATAAAAGGTACCTATGCACGTTCGGTGGGTCACCTTTGTTTCGGTTCCTTTATTCCAATTGTTCTTTTACTTTACAGCCAAACTTGTTTTGAATGTAGCCACTTAGTAAACTTTTCTTGATAGGGATACGGTAGAAAATTCGAGAAAACCGAAAAACAAGTATTGACGTCTTCTCATAGGGAATATCGCAACTTTTTCGAATCTAATCTTCCAAAGGCAAACCAGATTATTTCTGTTCAGCAGAACATCTGCCCAGCGAGGCGCAACAGGATACCTCCAAGCATTTCAAGAATCCCAAGATAGCTACCTTAGACTGGTACTGGTCCATTTAGCCAAGACTGGCTTGCTTAGCAACTGCCCTCAGCTCTCAATCTGATTCCAGGCCTTTTTATTTGGATTGTGGTCTGATACAAAGGGTGACCGACATGTGTAGGCATTTTGCCTAAATAGTAAAATCCACTTGCCATAAAGGGGAAAAATCTTGGGAAGCGCCAACTATTCGACTTCCATTCTGAAGCGTGGTGCCGTTTGAATGTGTACTTAGCCAGGTGGGTAGGTTCAAACCAAGGTTTTTATCTTCCCAAACCCCTCTACGACCAATTAATTAACCGGAAGATTAGGACTTGGTTCGGCTCAGGTCGGTATCGGTCAGGATTTCAATCCCCTAGTCAAAGGTCTGGCAATGCGCCATGTGCCATTACTCCACCTACACTTCAACAGTAAGTAGGCTCCAAGTAGGAAATGATACTAGTATACCTGCCCTACCACAAAACGAAGGTTTTTATCAAGAATTTGCCTTTTTTCCGGAGTTGGAAACCTCTATTGAGAAACCCATTTCTAGGCTTGTTTGGGCAAATCGGAGCACTGAAATGGTCTCAATTTGTTCTAGTGGGCAAACAAACTTTCAAGGGCCATTACGAATGGAAGTCTTTTGCTCGTTGTACATCAGAAAGGGTCATTACGTGGAAACGTCTTGAATGAAATTCACTCTGGAGATTCATTTCCTGAGTAGTAGTGGCCATTTCGTAGTTACGGGTTGGTCGAGATCGGATTCATTCGGGTGGCGGTCATTCTCCGACGAGATGAGCAAAGAGCAAGCACTGGCCGGCCCGGCTAGCTGCTGCTTCCTCTTTGCCGTCACCGCAGCGTCGTCGTAGAGTGAGGGCGGCAGTTGATGTCATTATTCGCTGCACTTGGCCGATTTACACTCACACACACAAAGTTCGTGCCGGTAATGCCATTTCGCACCCGACGACGGGTCAAATTTATGAGCGAACACCAAGAAGTGTGGGGGGTCCTCAGAAGTTAGGACCAACCCGCGCTTAGCTGATGTTTTCCTTTACGTAAACGACCCTGGCGAGTGAGTAAATACGGTGATAATCGGCTATTGAGAGGTCTGATGACCAAACACAAAGCGACAAGAGGACCGTCCAAATGGCGCCAGTGGTCCTCAGTCTGGGATATGGGGCGTGGGACATAACAATTTGTCAACGTTCCGTGTGCAAGTCGTTTTGGGCGATAACAATTCACCCAGGGCCTCTGAAAACGTAGTGTGGGACAAGACAAATGGCTACAACCACAACGGTGATCAAGAAAATGGTTACCTTGGAGCGATGAACTGGAAAAACCTTCTGGGCATGGTCGGATTGAAGGCAGAAATGTGGTGTTTCAGCGAAAATCAGCCATTAATAGAAAATATCAAGCGTGTGTTGCGTCGAGAAAACCTCATAAACAAATCGGGCTTATGCTTCGATCGGCAAACGACTTTGTTTTCACTTGGCCATCCCTTATGTTGCTGGAGTTTCTTCTATTTCTATGCTCACATTGGGATATGAAGTAATTTTGCGAGTCTATTGCATGGGTTGTTTGTGGTCGGGCCACCAGGGGAATCTATTTCATATTTGGGAGCATCCACAGATACTTCAGAGCCTCCGGGGAATAGTGTCGTCAGAACACAGAGAGATAGCAAGCTAACACCGGTCTATACCATCTTGCAGGTGTCGTATCGTCTTACGAATGCTATACTGTCGCTCGCAGGGACCAGTATGAACGGAAATGCTATCAGAGCTAATGTCTATGGAACGCGAGGTAAACAAACTGGTAAACATGTGATGAAATTGAATCTTCTTGGGATTTCTGAATTCTAAGCCGATAACCCGATGTCCTTCGATGCCACAGAGAGTCTAGAGAGATCGCTTTTCCCACTTGCTGGCTGTCTCGGTAGCGGATTTTCTCCGCCCATTTTCATGCACGCCCCGCCTACTTCTTTTCCTCGACAGATCAGTTCAATAGGAGGTGGAACCTAGATATAGTGTGAGGGAATCTGCAAATCGATACTGACGGCTTCAATTTGCTGATTTGCTGGCCGGAGGGGTGTGATCAAGCAAAAGCCTACAAATGAAATTTAGGGAGCAAAACTTCGCGAAGAAAAGAAGCAGATCAACCCTTCTGGTGTGCGCCATGTCTTCAGCAGCACTTCAGAGTTGTATACACGTTTTAGTTGAACCAGTAGAAGTGAGTCTACAGATAAGTTCCAGCTTCCGTAGCACTACAGGCCACTTCAAATACAAACTCGTAGTCTTCTACTCTCAAGCTATTCAGCTACCAGTTCTGCGATCTTGGAAAGAGGAGAGAAATGCCAGCTCTCAACAGTTCTGATCCAACAGCGACAACAGATAGTAAGTGGCGCCTCAACCCACTACTTGAACACATAATGAAAGATGTTGGGAATCAGAAAGGTCTGAAATGTCGCGTGATTAGTGAAATAATAATCAAGCGAAGCTGCTAGCGGGTGAAGGAAAGCACGAACAGCCGAGGGATTTATGCCGCTGCCGTCTTTGCTGAGAAAATCCAGAAGAGAGGTGGATTGGCTTGTCGGACCGGATATTCCCGGAAACTGCGATGTCCGAAAAACATTTGAAGTACCTCAACTCTACGGTTACTTAGAACCAGTATTCTTTTTGTGGTACGACGCTAAGTGATCGGTAACTTCCCGAAAACTTCTGTCCGGTCTGTAAAATGAGGGATACGCGGAACGAGAGAAAAAGAACGAAAATTCAGTGGAGATCCAAACTTTTACCGTAGTCCCGTTATCGTGGGACAACGAGCATTTGTTCCCAACTTACGATAAGAATTAGAGTTCTGACTGGAATGTTACTTCTTACTGATGTAAAGAGTAGATAGAGAAGTGTGGTAACGATGAATGCGATGCAAACCAGGAAGAAGTAGGCTTTTCGGGATTTGCAGCTGTTTACGGATCTATATAGGTTACTACATTTATTTGTAAGCGTCATGGTTACCACTTCAATTCCAAACGTTTTTTCCCATCCAAGAAAATCGTAACCATGACGAGTAAAGCAAAACAAGTAAGTTTTACAGATTCCGGAAGTTAGAATTCTAGAAAGAGAGCTTCAATTGAAGGTCCGTCTTCAAAGACTTCAGCAATTCGGTACTGGTCCGTTGTACCAGTACCGAATTACTAAAGCTTATTTGGCTGTTTTGTGAGTTCACAAGCAAGGAGTTCCACTGTAGGCTCAGAAAGGAGGAGCTTTGGGTTGTCGTTTGAAGCATACGATAGGGAAAAATCACACGAGTAGCGAGCAAAAAGTCATTGAGAAATACCCGCCTAAACGAGTCGAGCCTTCCATCCCTCCTGGGAGGATTAATTGGCACCAGTCCATCTAGAATNTTTTCCCACTTGCTGGCTGTCTCGGTAGCGGATTTTCTGTTTCTGCCCCGCCCATTTTCATGCACGCCCCGCCTACTTCTTTTCC